>JAVJIF010018112.1:0-99512 GCA_038442645.1 Agave tequilana | reverse complement strand
AGTCTGTGTCCAAGTGAGATACTACTGTCGCACTTTCGAATCATAGACTATAAATTTCATACTATCATATTTTAGTTTACTTTCAACATGCAGGATGCTTGTCTTTTACACTTTAAATCAAGGACATTTTTTCTTAGTTCTGCTTATATACATGCATGTAAGCAGATATGGTTGGGATCTTTGGCTATCATCTATCTATATATGTACAAAGCTTACTTTCTAACAGTTAAAGATTATTTGTAGAAGTAGTTTTACCGACATGATATCATGGACAGGGACTCATAAAGACAAGGTATGGTGGGGTTTGTGTGCATGCAACGGGTGTGTGAATGGGCGGGCGGGCGAGTGTGCGTGTTGCATATGGGTTGATGGCATCTCACATTCAAATCCCACAATAAAAGTCATTATGTCCTCACTACAGCTGTTTACTATTGTTCATCTCTTAAACAATTTTTTGCTGTCTTTCATGTGAATATACTGTTGTAAGGAATATGAAGAATATATGTGAATCTTTGAATTGAATTACGGCGAGATCCGTTGATCGAATCAATTGGATGATGGTTGGAGTGTGTTCTCCTTCCATGGGGATGAACGTGGTATATTCACATGTTCAATTCCGACTTCGAATGAATGAGATATTCAAGTCTAAAGATTGCCTAATTCAAAGCCAAATGGGACTAAGGTAGCTAAAGGCATTTAGTCCCACATTGACCATGGGATAGAAGTTTGTAGTGTTTAAAATAGAGAAAAATGGGAACAAAGGGCGGGCGTACCCTTTGGGTAATGGGAGTTTTCGCGCGCGATTGGGAGGAAACCATGCCCGCACATGCACACGCGCGCCCGCTAGCGGCGGCTGGCGTCAGGCCGGGCTCGGGTTCGGGACCAGGTCTGGGTTCGAGTTCCCTACCTGGCCTGGTTCTTTTTGAACCGGGTCTCACGGGTATGGGTTTCGCGGAGCATATCCGCTCCGCTGTCCGGATCCGAACCGCCCTGCTGATTAGTCTCTAATTTTGCATAATTTGTATCACATCTTCACATTGATTTCATATTAAATTCTGCTAATAAAGCTTTGCTTGCTTGATTCTAGGTCCATGGTGTGCAATGAAGAAGAAGACCCTAAATCACCATTTAATTGGTGATTAAAGGCTTATTAAAGATAGTCATTGACTTAGAGAGCTGATTCTGTCAAAATCAGGGGTTACAAATCAGAAACCGGGCACATGGCCTGACAGGGGAAAGAAAGGACCGCGCGCTCGCACCGCTTCGGGCCAGGGTTTGTCCCCTGGCCCCTTGTTCCCCTGGTGCCTATAAATACCCCCTTGGGGTTTCAGAGTTGGAGATATGCAGAGTTTTAGGAGTAGTTTTCATTCCATGTTGTAGTTTAGGGTAGTTTAGCTTAGGTTAGTGCCTCTTCCTCCATTGTATTTTCATTTTGTAGATCTTGTAATAGGTAGAGAGAGAGTGGTACATGCTTGGAATGCAAGAGTGCTTGTAATAGAAGGTGACAATTTATGAAAGGTGTTCTCTTTACCTCTCTATGTTTTCTTCTCTCTAAATCTCTTTTACATGTGTAGCTAACTTTTCTCTCATGGCAACTAACTACTAACCACTAACTTACTAACTTCTTATTTGATAATCCACATGAATCTAATAGCCTCAATTTGGTCTTGCTCTTGCAAGAGCCATTGATGGCTCATGATGATGGACCTAACACTTTAACTTTCTAACCACTAACAAGCTGACATTACTTTATTTCATGCTTACTCTTATCGGGTTTTGATGATTTAAGTGTAGCTTGCACTTGTTTGTTGAGTTAGGTTGTGATGAGTTACATCTGGGTCATGCTTTGAATCGCTCTTGAACCAAGGACTAGTGATGGCCAATGATATACGTGAGGCAACTATCACTAAGAGATTAGCATGTTGGTGGAGCCATTAATAGTTAGTAGCCATGAATCTTCTTTCTTTTTCACTTTATTTTAGATATACAAAAACCATAAAAATCATTCTTTTCTATGTTTCCCACTTCTTCATATTTCACCGTACCTCTCTTTCAATTCTTTCTTTCTTTTCTTTTCATTCTTTAAAACTTTGAAGAATCTTTAACAAACACGCGAATCAACCGGTAAAGCTTCTATCGCGTCCCGTCCTTGTGGATTCGACTCGTTTTAGCCTCTATGCTATAACGGAATTATCGAGGAAGCCAAAGCGCACACACTTTAAATCTTAACTTCAAAACATACACTTTTTGTGCGCGGTTTTCCCTCGATCACCCGCCAACAGCTGTCTGTAAACCGTCACAGCGGTTGGACGGTTGCGGCAGTTCAGACCGAACCGTTGCAACGGTTCAGACCGAACCGTTGCAACTGTTGGTTGGGTTCGGACTGAAATAGCGCTCCGTTTTCTTAGATTATGTAACACCCGCTCCCAGAATACGTACGTAGTTGCGTATTCGTATTTTCTGATCAATATTTTTCGATTTACTTCCTTATTTATTTTGTATTATGAATTATTTATATGATCGTTTTGTCTTAAATCCGGATTCGTGGACTCAGAGTCTGCTCTTCTCTGAACCAGGGACCCGATCCTAGTGTCTTACTCAATTTGTTCTTTTCGGTATTCAGATTTGACCGATTTCAGTTTCAAACATCATTTTCAATATTTTAGATTTTTTATGATTTTCTGAAATTTTCCTGAATTAAATGGAAAATCTTCAAAACCGGTGTCGACCAGCACCGCTGACCGATTCCTAGTTTTTTAATTTACAAATGGAGTCAAATTTTGAGAAACCGCTTTCCCATATTTGCTTAGAATAATATTTACTATCTTAATTCATTTTTTGGGAATTTTCAGAATTATCAGATTTCTGCCAGATTTGGTGTCGACCAATATTGGCGGCCGATTCCAGGATTTTTAATTTAAAACTATAAAGAATTTCTTGAAACAAATTTCACCATGATTCTTAGAATAATATTATTGATTTTTGAGAATTTTTGCGGGTTGTTCCGAGATACTTGATTTTCGGACGATTTCGGTATTTTTCCGAAAGTTTTCCGCATCCGCAACTAAATCCCGGGAATCCACTACTCTAATTATTTTCACTTTTTCTTCCAAGAGAATATCTTCCTTTTTTAATTTCTTTTCCTTTTTCCTTTTTCTTTCCTTCCTTTTCCTTCCACCAAATTCTACAAAATTCTCCATTCTTCCACCAAAATATCTTCTCCAAAAATATCTCCTTTCCTCCAAAAATATCTTCTCCAAAATATCCCAAACCACTCAAACTCCTCTCCCATCACCATGGCCGGCCAAAGAGCCACCTAACCCCTCCATTTTACAAAAAAACCCCTCCCTAAACATTTTTACATCACCTTCACAATTCCAATTCCTATATAAACTTTCCTTCTTCATTCCACTTCATTTTTCTCTTCACCAAAACTCTAACCACCACCAACTCCTCCTTCATCTCCACCACAACAACAACCACTACAACTTCTCCAACTCCTTACCTTCATCTTCTTCCTCCTCCATCTCCATGTAAACCACCACAAACTCCAACAACTCCACCAAAGCCTCCACCTTCTCCTTTAACTTCTCCAAAAATACCACCACCATCAAAACCCTCCACAAAACCACCACCCCATCACCACATCAAGAGCCGGCCACCTCCTTTGGATTGGGGCCGAGCTCTTCTTCGTCGGTAATATCTCCGATGATTATTCCGGTAACCGTTCGCGATTATTCCGGTAATCATTACGGTGACGATTACAACGACAAACAACTAACATCACCATCACCTCTACTATTTTCCACCACCATCTTCACTTCCACCATCACTTTCACCATCACAACACCACCTCCATCTCCACTACTTCAACCTCCAAACATCACCTCCTTCACCTTCTTTTTCATTTCTCCATCAAAATCCAACTCCTCCACCAAATAACACCACCACCAAAGCAAGCACCTTCCCTTTCTCTCTCCCTTCTCCTCTCTGTATATTGCTGACGCGGATCTCACCCCCGCGTCCAGGCAACGCCTTAATGCGGATCTTCGCGTTCTTGGCATCTGTTTAAACGCGGCCTTCGCGTTCTTGTACCGACGCAACGCGGAGTCCATGCCCCGCGTCTGTGTCCCTTTCATGTCTGCACGACGCGGAGCTAATGCCCGCGTCTGTGTTCTTCTCATACTAACGCGACGCGGAACCCATGACCGTGTCCGCGTTCTTCTCGTGTCCTGACTTGAACGCGGGTCTTGAACCCCGCGTTTATGGCACCTTTGCGACGCGATTCCCGCGTCTGCGACTCCCGCGTCTGCGACTCCCGCGTCTCACTCTCAAAACCCGCGTCTCCCTGTGCACTCTCTCCTTCCATATACTTCTCTCTCTAGTTTTCCTCTCTCTTTCTCTCTCTAACTCTTTCTCTCTCCTCTTCACTTATTATATTTATGGCGCATACGCGAGTTCCATGGATTTCAGAGTTTTCGGTTCTTCCGGAGATTTAGGCGAGTGTCCTCGCTCTCGCCACCATTTGGGTTTCCCCGCTTTGTCGGGTCGACATGTATTTTATTCCATGTTGACATGTATTTTGTATTGGGCTGAGTCCCTGTATTTGTGTAGGGCCGAGTGCCAATGACTGGACATGTATTGCTTTGTGACGAATGCTTGTATTAGGGTAGTTTAATTCTTGTACATATACCATGCCTGTGTTGTATTTTACTGCTTTATACCATGCGTGGCCGACCCTTCGTGGTCGTTGGACTCTGGGTTTCTGCCCACTCCTGGGAAGGCTAGTAGCCACCGAGAGTGCGCTTAAACCCCGAGCGTACTTGACCTCCGGACCCTTCAGCCTCCGGTCTCTCACGATCTCGAAAGGGAAGTGATTGGGACCGACAGGTCTCTCCGTCCTTCAGCCTCCGGTCTCTCACTATCTTGAAAGAGAGGTGATTGGGACCGTCAGGTTCTTCAGCTTCGCCTGGTTATCATGATCAGCACTCAGCACTTTACCACTAGATTCGTCTAGGCGAGAGGCTGCCGGATTTTCTACTCGCACCTTACCAGCCGAGATGTCCCGGTAACCTTGCCAGACGCTCCAGTGTTAAATACTGTTTGCTATCTGTGCCTCCAGCTTGCTCAGCTTCGCTTGGTTGTGCTCAGCTAGTACTCTATCATCATGCCACGTATTTACCTGATATGTTAACACTTGCTATGCCATTACTTCATACCTGTCATTTACATGCTACTATTTAACACCTGTTTGTATCACCTGTCAACTGAGGTGTTATCACCTGACACCAAACATGCTACTACTTGGCAAGGCCCCTTGTTATGACATGACTTGCCATCCGGACTAATATCAATCTCTTGACTTGATTGGTCACCTGCCAAATATCATCCTCCTGTCATGCTATCACTTGACACCCGGCATGATATACTTGACCTGTGATTATCTCATTTACGGGAATACTACACTTTGTTATCCTGCATTACATGCAGTGACTTGAATCTTGTACTTGTTATCCTGTATTATATATACAATGACCTGAATTTATAGTACTCATGTACTCCTGAATTCCTGATCATGTCTTGTACCTGCTATTCCCGTAAATTTGATAACTACCTAATAAACCATAAACTGGACAACTTACATTGGGTCGGGGAAAACTTGCGGCTATCAATACATGTTCGTGTTTACAGTGGTATTAGGCATGTTGTGCAACTAAAACTTCCAATCTGACCTGTGGGCCTCCAGTGGACCGAGGGGAGAGCTGGCTCCCTCCTTCCTGGTACCATCTTGATAAGGGCATCCATAAGACCCTCCTGAATCGCCTTGCGGCAGGTTCCGTCACCAAGCAACGGAACATCCTGGGCCGTGGTCCCGGGTATGCACGGGACCCACTGTAAACATTGTTCGTTGATACCCCCGTTGGTTTCCAATAACAATCTTGCTTTACTCAGATGTGGATATATGTGTGCTGGGACGCTAGTTCACATATCTAGACATCAGGGTAAGACGAGTAATAATAATAATAATAAAAGATGCCAGCCATGGATCCGTTTTATGCTTTGCCGAGTTTGCTTCCATCGGGTTTTACATTGGATTTCCGATTTTATGATTATTATCATATTAGCTACTCATATCCTGTTTTATTACCCATGTTCCATTCCATCAGTCTACTGCTCCTATCTTATCATTCCATGAGTAGTTCCTGCTTGATATCACTTGTTATATATCTACCTGATTATACATGCTTATGCTCACGACACGGTTTTCAATGCATGATTATAATTCGGTTTTATCGATGCACTTGTACTTATCTCAGCACGCCATCTGGCTTTTGTATCACCACTCGCCTGGGGAGTTCTATCTGACTCCCCTGGATTCTCATGTCCAGGTCATGGAGGTTGGAGCGTGTGGATTCCCCCAGTTGTTGATCAGAGTGGCGCAGTAGTAGCGTGAATCATCAGCAGACCGTTCAGAACCCCATCCTTCCAGGCCCCCTTGTGCGGCTCTAGAGTTTTCCTATTATGACTCTGAGCCTATTTTTGTACTGTTCATAATTGTACATCTCCTTGTATTCTCGCATTTGCGCCTATCGGTGATGTAATATTATTGTAATATTTGTCACCTCTGGTGATAACTTTATAATTGTACTCATGTGTTGGAATGTATAATGCACCATTTGCTTCCGTACTCTGATTCTTGCCTGTACTGATGCTTAGCGTATATACGTGAGGGTATTTCTGACCTGCGTATATACGTTGCAGTAACGTCTCTGTACCCGCCGGGATCGGGGCGTTACAGATTAAGACACACCAACACTCAACTCTCTTTCTGCGTTCTGAACTGAGGCTCTCTCTCTACATTCTGAACTGAGACTGAAGTGAAGTTCTCTGTCTTGAAGTAACTTCCAATGGGAAGTGGGAAATTCGGTTTCCAAAGTGACTTCCAAGAGATTCTGCAAATTCATTCTGAAAGAGGGCTCAGAAAATTCAACAGATTCTTTAATAGAATTGTTGTCTAAGTCTGGGACTTCCAAAGTAGAATATTCTTTTACCTTCCTTCTTCCTCTACAGTGGGTGCTCCTCCAAAGTAAAGGCAAATATTCTCCCAAAATTTGTCTTAGTCGTGCTGCTTCAATATCATGTCAAGGTACTGGTTAAGTACGGTTCGACCGTACGGTGATTTGGTAGTGCTATCCAAATACCATGAAGGAGTGTTGTATCTTGGGAGACCATCGTCCAGTAACCCGTTAGCACCGGTGAGGGGGACGTAATTGTCTTAAGGAGATTCGCTTTAAGCGTACCTCACTCCAAATACTGTATAAGTGAATTAATTTCTTTATACAGGGGATATACTGATATTCAGTATATTGAGACTGATTTATACCAGTCTAAATCGTGTCTAACCAAGGAAGGTAATTGAAAGGTGGTTCTTTAATTAAGGAACGTTCTATTGAACGGAAAACCTCCCACCTGATATTAACCAACCTGGCCAATTAGATAGGTGATATTGAAGTTTCTTACTTCTGTTTTGCTTGAACTTACAGAAAATGTCTGAGACTAATCAAGATAGCTGAAATATCACCTTTCTAAACCAGGTTGGTTAATATGCAGCTACAAGCTTTGATGCCTACTCTACTTCCTAACCCGAAGCCGGAGAAGCCAGGAAAATTTGATGGCATAGAATTCAAGAGGTGGCAACAGAAGATGCTCTTCTACTTGACAACTTTGCATCTGACTAAATTCCTGTAAGAAGATCCACCAGAACCTAGAACTGATTGGGACTCAGTCCTTGCAGTTGATGTATGGACTCAAGGTGACTTCTTTTGCCGGAACTATGTTTTAAATGGACTGGATGACTCTCTTTATAATGTCTACAGTCCCATCACAATGGCAAAGAAGTTATGGGCCAGTCTTGACAAAAAGTACAAGACTGAGGATGCTGGTACCAAGAAGTTCGTCGTAGGACGATTTCTGGAGTACAAAATGGTGGACAACAAGACTGTAATAATCAGGTGCAAGAGTTTCAACTTATCTTGCACGAGATAGAAGCTGAAGGTATGATTCTACCTGAAACCTTTCAGATTGCTACTATCATGAAGAACTCCCACCCGTGTGGAAAGATTTCAAGAACTACCTGAAGCACAAGAGAAAGGAGCTGAAGTTAGAAGATCTCATTGTGAGGCTTCAAATCGAGGAGGACAACAGAAAGTCTGAGAAAAGAAACAGTAAGAACTCCTATGAAGCCAAAGCCAATGTGATCGAAGACTCAAAGGGGAAAGCATCTACTTCCAAAGGCTTAAAGCAGAAGAAGACTTCCCAGGGGTACAAAGGCAAGGTCCAAGAAGGCAAGAACATGCGCTTCAAGGGAACCTGCTACATCTGCAACAAAGAAGCGCATAAGGCGAATGAATGTCACAACTGTCTTAAAAAGAACAAGAAGAACCATCCACAGGCAAACTTGACGACCATGCGTCGCCAAGCATTTCAGCTGTGGTGTCAGAAGTGAATCTGACAACCAATAATAAGGATTGGTGGGTAGACACTAGGGCTACTCGGCACATCTGCTCTGAGAAATTATTATTCTCTAAATATCAAAAACTAGAGCAAGATGAGCAACTTTCATGGGAAACTCAGCCGTCTCCAAGGTTGAAGGAAAAGGCAAGGTCATCCTGAAGTGGACATCTGGAAAAGAGTTTACTCTGAACGATGTGCTACATGTTCCAGATATCCGCAAGAATCTGATCTTTGAATCAATACTTAGTAAGAAAGGATTTAGAATAGTTTTTGAATCAGACAAATTTATACTTACTAAGGGTGGGATGTATGTGGGAAAGGGTTATCTTATTGATGGACTTTTTAAAGCCAATGTTGCAATGGTAGATAAAAAGTCTGTGTATTTGTACCCAAAGCTTATAAATAAAGGAAAAACTTCTGTTTATTTGCTTGAGTCTCCTACTTTATGGCATGCTAAATTAGGGCATGTAAATTACAAGTCTTTAAAGAACTTGTCTAATTTAGGATATATTCCTAAACTCAACTTGGAAGAAATTTACAAGTGTGAGATTTGTGTTGAGGCCAAGTTAGCGAAAAATTCATTTTACTCAATTGATCAAAATACAGAACCTTTAGGGTTAATTCATAGGGATCTGTGTGACTTGAAGTTTATGCCAACTAGAGGCGGTAAAAAGTATTTTATTACTTTTATTGATGACTGTATAAGATACTGTTATGTGTATCTTCTAAACAGTAAGGATGAGGCAATAAATATGTTTATAACATATAAAGTTGAAGTTGAGAATCAACTCAACATGAATATCAAGATTCTAAAATCCGATAGAGGCGGAGAATATGAATCAAATGATTTTAGTGAGTTATGTGCTAAATTTGGTATAATTCATCAACCAACAGCACATATACTCCTCAGCAAAATGGAATTGCTAAACGAAAGAACAGAACTTTGAAGGAGATGGTCAATTCCATGCTCGTAAGTTCTGGAGCTCCACAAATCTTGTGGGGGGGGGGAAGCTCTATTAACTGCAAATTATATTCTAAATAGAGTACCCCATAAGAAACTTGGACTAATACCATTTGAGTTATTGTTGGCCCAGAGGCCTTTCACTCTAGTTTTGATGATGATCAACTCATGTAGTTATGTTGATGTTTAGTTTCAGATCATTAATCAAGATATTAGTTGGTGATTGCTTCAACAAGATGGTTTGGAAGCTTTCACATGGTGATTCCAGAGCCTGAGCATCAAGATCATACATAGTACTCGTTGGAGTCTAGCTCGTGGATCATGGTTTGGATCGAGTCGCCTTGAAGACGGTGTTCCTCAAGAAGACTTAGGTATCCTAGTGTTTAGTGTGTTTTTGATCCATGTGTAAAGATTAGATAGTTGATATGCTCAAGTTCACAATACACACACGTTTCATGTTTTGGATTCGTTTTTTCGGTTTTGTTTAACCGATATTGATTTTCATGAATAGATAGATTCAAAACAAGTTTATATTGTTTAAATGTATATTAGATATATTCTATATACATACTTGCTTCATATCCTAGACAAACTTATTTTGATATGCCTATTCATGAGTTTTGATGTTTTGGTATTTTTATCAAAACATTATTTTGGAGTTAAAGACAAAAATAATGATAAGCATATGTTTCATGTATATTGGACTTATGTCCATATGCAACATGCCTATATGTGTTTAAGTTTCATGTTTTTGTACTTAAATGAGTTTTAGGAAAAATCAGATTTCCTATTGAAAAATCTAAGTTTGAAAAAATACAGGTTTTGGTTTTCAGAAATATTTGTAAGACACAAAAATGGTTCAAAATGTTTGATATTTGTAATGAAATTTTATCACATGTTTATATATCAATGAAAAATGATAAAACTATTTTTATGGATTTTTAGAAGATTAATGGGATTTATTAGAATATTTTTAAACAAGTTTTTCTGACCCAAATTAGTGCCTGCCAGGCTTTGGCGGTCAACCGGTCCGGTCGACCGGATTCCAGAGTCGGTTGACCGGTCGGTCAATCGACGTGCACAGACCTGTGCACGTTGGCCAGGCACAGGGCTCGGTCGACCGGCCAGAGAGCTTTGCTCTCTGTTTTTGGGCGGTCGATCGGGTTCCTCCAACGGTCATATTTATGACCGTTGGCGGTCGACCGGGCGGTCGACCGCCAGCCCTCTCAGGCTGAGAATTCAGCCTAACGGCTAGTTTTGTTTTGGGGCTATATATACCCCATTGCTTTGAGTTTTTGGTTAAGATTTCAAGAGCTAAAATTTCTCTCTTTTCTTGGTGTTTAAAACATGTTTTCAAAAGTGTTTTAGAGCCAAAAGATCCATCTTATTTGTTTTAAGTGTTTTATTTATTTCAAAGAAAATAGGTTTTTGGGAATTAATTTCTTGGTCTAAAATTCTATATCTATTTGGTATTTTTCCAAGAGATTTTCTTTGATCAAAATACTTGTTTTTCCACACTTGAGCTATCTTCTATCCTATTCTATTAGGATCATTTATTTGTGGGAAAATTGTTTGTGGTTGAGGAAACCACCAAGTTGTAAACCCTTTCTTATTGTATCCCTCTTTGGTAGAGGTGGAATTGGGTTGGTGTTTGCTCCCTCATTGATAGAGGTAGAGATTGTTGGTTTACTCCCTCTTGGTGAGGTGGAGTTGGTGTTGGTTTGTATCCCTCTTTGGTAGAGGTGATTTGTGGTTGTTTGGCTAAGGGCCTATCCCTCTTTGTGAGGTGGATTGTGTTTTGTATTGCCTTGGTGGCATTGTATTGGTTGAGAGAGGAGTTCGGTACTCCTAGTGGATTAGAAATCCTTCTCGGTGAAGGCGGGGACGTAGAGTTAGGGGCTCGAACCTCGGAACATATCTTTGTGTTTGCGTTTGATCCATTGTCTCTTAACCCTCTCTCTTTATTTGTGTTGTGCATCATTCATATCATTCATATCATATTTGCTTGTGTTGTGCCTTACATTATTTCATATTGCTTATCATCTTTATATGCTTGGCTTGTGTTTGTGTTCCTCACTTGTACTTAACCACGAGAGCTTCATATAGCACCTTAACTCTTATTTAGAGGAATCAAGAGGAGTTAGTCCAGAGCCCTTCACGGGGAATTCGGCTACACTCGTTGGTTATACTAAGTGTAGTTGCAAATTAGTTTTAATTTCCGCATTTAGTTTTTAGATTAGCATTATCACCTATTCACCCCCTCTAGGTGATTTCAATTATGGCATGGAAGGACACCTTCCTACCATTACCTCAAAATGTGGGGGTGCCTTGCAAAGGTAGTAGCTGAAAGTAAACCTAGAGGGGGGTGAATAGGTGTACGGCTAAACTAATGAACTAAATGTGGAGATTAAAACTTAATTGCAACTACACTTAATGCAACCAACGAGTGTAGCCGAATTCCCGGTGAAGGGCTCTGGACTAACTCCTATTGATTTCTCTGAATAAGAGTTGAGGCGCTATATGAAGCTCTCATGGTTAAGCACAAGTGAGGCACACACAAACAAGCCAAGCATATAATGAATGTATGATAATATGAAAGATGCAAGGCACAATAGTAATAGAGAGAGAGTAAGAGTCAATGGATCAAATGCAAACACACGAATATGTTTCGAGGTTCGAGCACACAGCTCTACGTCCTCGCCTTCACACAGAAGGATTTCCAATTCACTTGTCCAAACAGGACTCCCACACAGGGAACCTCCACTGAGGATGTGGGGCAAATACAACCGAGAGTACACAACTCCTCTCTCAATTACAAACTCCACCTCTACACTTAGAGGTTAGGCACAAAGCCACACAAATCAACCTCACAATTGAGGGATAGGCACAAAGCCAATACAACCAATCAACCTCTCACTAGAGGGATAGGGTACAAAGCTACCACTCCAAAATCAATCTCTACCCAAGAGGGATAACACAAAGTAGGAGGGTTTATAACTTGGTGATCAAAAGACCACAAATAATTCTTTTCCACAAAAACAAAGATCCTATAGATAGGATAGAATGATAAGCTCAAGTGTGGAAAACAAAGTGTTTTGAACAAAGAAAATCACTTGGAAAATCTCCAAATAGATATAGAATTTTTGACTAAAAACAAATTCTCCAAAGACTATTTTCTTTGAAATAAAAACACTTTAAAAACAATAGAAGATCAAATCTTTGAAGCACTAAAACTCTTTTTAAAACTTGTAAAAACACTAGAGAATGGGAGAATTTTTGCTCTTTAAAAATCTTAGCCAAAACAGCCCTCAAATGGGGTATTTAAAGCCCCTGATTGAGATTTTCCTGCACACAAAATATGAAATTTTAGATTTAGAAAAAAGATGTGCAAGGTGCTCAATTCTAATCCGCTGTAGCAA
Organism: Agave tequilana; assembly: GCA_038442645.1. Taxonomy (NCBI): domain Eukaryota; kingdom Viridiplantae; phylum Streptophyta; class Magnoliopsida; order Asparagales; family Asparagaceae; genus Agave; species Agave tequilana. The sequence continues at coordinate 86,618 of JAVJIF010018112.1, read as the reverse complement.
TGGCTATGCGGGTCGTGATCCTCAGGGAGGGACTAGCGATGGAAGCGTTTGAGTAAGTTATCTCCTTTTTTTATTTTATTTTTATTATTTACAATGGTATATGGTATTTACAATGAGAAGGTGAAAGAAATTAGAAAGAAGTGGGGTTTGTCATCTAATCTACAGAAATAGAAGAAAGAAAGAAACACATACAAGAAAGAAAGAAAAATTATAAACACGTACCTACCTCTTCAGTCCTGCTTACCTTTGATCATTTTGCGACGACTTACTTTGTCTTCGAAGGCGTACAAGTATGGCGTATAGGATCTTCCACCTTCGCGATCTACACTACGAAAAGAAAAGACTAGCAAGCGACGGCTTGTTCATCTCCATAGGCCATCAAGGGCACTTCTTTGGCTAGGCAGTCTCGAAGCAATTAGATCTCATGGTTTACAAAACATTAGAGAGAAACAATAACATAGAAAAAGAATAGAAGAACACAAATAAACAAGAATAAAAACACAAAACGAACCTTGAGTCGATTTATTAACAATGGAGGAAAAGTAAGACTTACACCACTGCCACCTCAGTACAAGCATGAACTCCTTCCTCCATGAAAGCATCCTCTCCTCTCAGTTACAAAAAAATGAAAATAAAAACCTAAACTAAATTACAAGTTAGCCTAAAAGAAACCCTAGCTTTAGCTCTGTATTTTCTCTGTTGGATTCTGTACGCCCTCTGTGTTGCATCTGCAGGGGTATTTATAGGTGCAGAAGGAGGTAGAGTCCCGGGACGACTCTACCAAAAAATCTTATCGCCAGACTCAACATGAATGCCGCGGAAACGCGGCTTGGGCAGCGTTTCCGCGGCCTGGTAGTGGCGGATGGCCACGCGCTTTAGCGCGTGGCTTCCCTGGTCCGTCCATCTGGGCGTAGTCTTCTGGAAGGTGTATCCTGGCTCTTTATCTTGAGATTTCGAGATAACTTGGGAAGCAAGTTACCTAAATCTCAAATCTCCCAATATCTTTTTAAACAAATTTCCTTATCTTTGCACTCTCTTCTTTGGCTTTTATCCTCATCCTGCAAGTATTTAGGGTTGAATAGAAGTCTATCTTTCCCTCTTCTTTGTATTTGCAACTATTGCCCTTAGCAATTGCAATTTTGACATTTGATAATTGCAACTTTTGCATTGGGCTTGAATATGGACTTTTGGCTTCTTTTGAGGCTTTATTATTTTATTTTTATTTCTCAAGACCTGCACACAATAAATAATAAAATATTAGTAAGTGTGCAGAATTATAGGAATAAATATGAAAATGTGATGGTAAATGTAATGATAAAAATGCACTTTTCACTACCAATCACACCCCCACACTTATCTTTTTGCTCGTCCTCGAGTAAAAATCAAAAAGAAAAAGAAAAACTAATCTAGCTAACTCACTTTCGTAGGAATCACGGTTGCACTTAGCACGTGCAACAAGCCGTTAAACCTTTAGGTTACCCTAGAGGACGAGTGTTGTCTCGTGAGGGTTTTCAGCGGATTACACCGACAAAATCCATAAAAAGGAAAATATTTGAAATATGTTTGAAGAGACTAAGTAGTCTATAAGTTTTTAGGATCATCATTTTATTCATTCTTAAACTTAGTCTATATATAGTAAATTGTTATCCATTTTAGGTAAGGATCAAAATTGAATTTTTGTATAGTCTTTTTCGTTACCAAAAATCATATGCATCCTTATGAATTTTTACTAGGAATTCCTTAACTTGGACTCTCATGCCTCTTTATTATTATTATTATTTTTTTCTTTTTTTTTAATATGTATAACTCATCTAATTTTCTTTCGTGTAAGCATGAAGGCTTCTTGAGGCCCTCATACCTAACTAATTGACTATTAGATGTGTTAGTACATATAAAAGTAATTTTTCTTAGTTTCTTTAGGCTTTCTAATTCACCCATGTAGCGAACTTAAAGTCGGTGACTCCCAAACCGGTCGGCTTTAGGGCACCGGGTGAGAAAAACACCCCGCGGACTTAAGAATTCGAGTGAACTAGGCCACAAAACTAAGGGCTTTATTTCATAAAATCACCTTTAGGCGTGAATACTTATGCTTCACATGTATCCAGCTTAATCAGTGAATTTTCTCTTTTTTTTCAATGTTTTTTTTAATAGGGCACAAGAGTCTTTGTCTTAGAATCCTAAATATGCATTAGGTAAGCACATTTTATTAAGGTCAAAATCAAGACTAATTACTTATTCAATTTCTTCTCCTATACCTAAAAATTCAACAATTTATTTATTTTGACCAAGTTTTTAGAAATCCTAATCATGATTTTCCTAATTCTTAAGACTAACTTAGATTTCTTTCAAAAGATAAGTCAAAATATTGTCCTTTTTTTATTTTTTTATTTTTTTTATTAGCACATTTTTGTTAGTTTCTATCTATATTAGTATGTTAGTAAAACATCCCCCACACTTATCTCATGCATTGTCCTCAATGTATGAATGTATGCATATATGCATGAAAAAGAAGAAGGGAAGGCAGAAGTTACCTCAAGGTGGTGGTTCCGGTGGTGGTCTAATTGGGCCAAGCGTTGCTACCCAATCAAGATAATGTGGTATTCGGAGGAACCTACCAAAAATTTTTCTTGTATAACCCACTAAAATGTATGTATGATCATTTTTTAATAATTCCACCCCATCAAATTTCCAAATTTCATAATTATTTTCAGAGTCAATTATGTCAACCGCCTTGTCCCAAAATAGAGTGTGAAAAGATGGAATGATTGACTTGGACATCATAAGTACGGGAACGAATACCGACTCAGGAAAGAAACTTAAATCAAGTAATGGTTCAGGAGTCGGGGGAGGTTCAAGAAGTGGGTCCAAATCAATAAGTTGAAACTCAAGTCCACAATCATCTTCCCACAATGGAATGTGACTCAATATTGGTGATTCAAGTTCAGGAATGATAGGTGTGGGAATCAAAACTGACTCTAAAAGATTACCTAAGTTGGGTAACAAAACAGGAGTCAATAATGATTCGGGAATTTGAACTGGATCACAGATTTGAGAATCTAGGTCACATATCTCATTGAGTTCAATATCATAAAAATGAGAACTTGCCAATTTATCCATAGGACTTTCAAAATTATAAAATTGGTCAAGTTCAATATGATCATAAAAAATGGGTGATTCAATTTCATGATGAATAGGCACAAGATCCAATGTTGACTCGGAAAAAGTGAAATCAGGTGGAGATACCGGAGTCATTATTGAATCAGGAAGTAAAATTGAATCACCAAGTGGGAGATCAGGATCATATTCATGCTCAAGTTCTATTTCAGGAAAGGAATAACTTGCCAAACTATCAATTGGAGTTTCGGCAAGCTCAAATGATGGTACTGAATTAGAATCTTGTTGTCCAAAGCAACGTGACTCTTCGGTTCTAAGAGAGTGGTCAGCGATATCAGAAATGGTCGAACGGTGAGAACGTAAAGACTGAACCATCATATCTATTTCATGATCACGAGCTAATCTAGCCTGAGTCATGGCTTCAAGCATCTTTTCATAGTCAATTGATGCATCATTTTGTGATTGGACTTGAAAAGAGGAAGTGTTGTTGGGACAATCATGATGAAGTTGTGAGTCGGTCAGATTCTGTGACTGTTGCTTGGACTCACGCATCATCATGTCTAAGATTGATGGTGATTGTTGCTTGGACTCATGCATACTCATCATTTCCAAGATAGATGGTTTTCTATTTTGAATGGGTGGATCTGAGTATGAATCTTGGGAATATTGTGGACAAGGTGGATACGGAGGACAAGTTGATTGAAAATTGGACTCGGGGGAAGCGAAACCCCATGAACTCTGTGAAGAGTTGAAAGTGGTATGAAAATTATGGTCATAAGATGGGGGCATGGGTTATATTCATTCGGATAAGACCATTCCGGCACACTAGGTTGGTCAAAGTTATGATATGCCGGGTTGGTAATATCCGAAAAAGAGGATGGTGTGTAATATGAATTAAAATTGGAAAATTATTATTATATGCCATATCACACAAACACAAACAAAGAAAAAAAAAGAAAAACAAACAAATAAGCAAAAAAAAAAAAATCTAACCTAAGTTAGGGTAGACCTATAACCTAGACGACTCCTAACTGGTTAGACTGTCCACGGGAGATAGGGTGTAGACTTTGACCACAAGTTAATCAGCCAGGTCAGGGCAAGATTGGTGGGAGGTTTTCCGTCAAAGACGTTCCTTAATTAAATAACCACCAATCTTCGGGCTTTCGGCCCTCAATCCCCTTCCTAGACACTGATTTGGCAGGAGTCAAATTCCAACACTGTTCCCCCTTAGGATAATCTCCTAATTGAGTCCGAGATGTCCCTAGGGCCAACGTCTACTCTTTTTTTAGTTAGGCTTGGGTTAGTGAGTGCTTGGAATCTGATTTTTGGGCTAAGGAAGGGTGATTAAATCTCCACCTTATCTTGTTATGGGTTAGTGCCCTTAAGATAATTTTGTGCAAGTGTACAAGATATGTAAATAAGATTTACTCAAAGCAATCAACCAAGAGATGAGTCCTATTCTATATGAAATGCGAACGTACCTTGCTCCAGCACTCTTCAACAGTAAAATAACGGAATTGAAAAGACACGTGCCTAATATGCAAACGTCTAATCAATTTTTTATCTTTTTCAACAAATATTTTACTGTTGATTAATTAGCAGTTTACAGGTATATCACAGAACAAATTGGAACAGAGCAGTAAACTAGATTTTAAATATTCAGCAACCTGCAGAAAACTCTGTCAGTAATTCACTACTAAGGCCGCGGATCCGCGGCACTGTAGTAGCCTCTGATGCTCTGCCTTCGAGGGCAGAGGCACAGAGTTGCTATATGTCCACTTCTGCTGTTAGTTTTCCTGTTCTCCAAACCTGCAAACAGAAAGAATAAAAGAATTAGTTAATTTTTTTATTTAGAGAAAAACTTACCGCCCCTCCCCGGCAACGGCGCCAAAATTTTGATTGAGATTTTCCTGCACACAAAATATGAAATTTTAGATTTAGAAATAAAGATGCGCAAGGTGCTCAATTCTAATCCGCTGTAGCAATGGCTATGCAGGTCGTGATCCTCAGGGAGGGACTAGCGATGGAAGCGTTTGAGTAAGTTATCTCTTTTTTTTATTTTATTTTTATTATTTACAATGATATATGGTATTTACAATGAGAAGGTGAAAGAAATTAGAAAGAAGTGGGGTTTGTCATCTAATCTAAAGAAATAGAAGAAAGAAAGAAACACATACAAGAAAGAAAAACTATAAACACGTACCTACCTCTTCAGTCCTACTTACCTTTGATCATTTTGCGACGACTTACTTTGTCTTCGAAGGCGTACAAGTATGGCGTATAGGATCTTCCACCTTCACGATCTACACTACGAAAAGAAAAGACTAGCAAGCGACGGCTTGTTCATCTCCATAGGCCATCAAGGGCACTTCTTTGGCTAGGCAGTCTCGAAGCAATTAGATCTCATGGTTTACAAAACATTAGAGAGAAACAATAACATAGAAAAAGAATAGAAGAACACAAATAAATAAGAATAAAAACACAAAACGAACCTTGAGTCGATTTTATTAACAATGGAGGAAAAGTAAGACTTACACCACTGTCACCTCAGTACAAGCATGAACTCCTTCCTCCATGAAAGCATCCTCTCCCCTCAGTTATAAAAAAAATGAAAATAAAAACCTAAACTAAATTACAAGTTAGCCTAAAAGAAACCCTAGCTTTAGCTCTGTATTTTCTCTGTTGGATTCTGTACGCCCTCTGTGTTGCATCTGCAGGGGTATTTATAGGTGCAGAAGGAGGTAGAGTCCCGGGACGACTCTACCAAAAAATCTTATCGCCAGACTCGACATGAATGCCGTGGAAACGCGGCTTGGGCCGCGTTTCCGCGGCCTGGTAGTGGCGGATGGCCACGCGCTTTGGCACGTGGCTTCCCCTCGTCCTTCCATCTGGGCGTAGTCTTCTGGAAGGTGTATCCTGGCTCTTTATCTTGGGATTTCGAGATAACTTGGGAAGCAAGTTACCTAGATCTCAAATCTCCCAATATCTTTTTAAACGAATTTCCTTATCTTTGCACTCTCTTCTTTGGCTTTTATCCTCATCCTGCAAGTATTTAGGGTTGAATAGAAGTCTATCCTTCCCTCTTCTCTGTATTTGCAACTATTGCCCTTAGCAATTGCAATTTTGACATTTGATAATTGCAACTTTTGCATTGGGCTTGAATATGGACTTTTGGGCTTCTTTTGAGGCTTTATTCTTTTATTTTTATTTCTCAAGGCCTGCACACAATAAATAATAAAAATTAATAAATGTGCAGAATTATAGGAATAAATATGAAAATGTGATGGTAAATGTAATGATAAAAATGCACTTTTCACTACCAATCAGCCCCAACAAAAACTAGCCGTTGGCAGCTTGACTAGGCCCAGTTTGGCCTTCCGGTCGACCGGCCAACGGTCAAATTTTTGACTGTTGAGCCTTCTGGTCGACCACCCGGTCGACCGTGCCAATCTAGAGAGCAAATTGTTCTTTGGCCAGTCGACCGCCCGGTCGACCATGCCAAGCCTCACAGTCGACCGTCCGGTCGACCGCCCCCACCCGAGGGTGGGGTACTTGCAGTCGGTCGACCGCGCGGTCGACCGGCCCAAGTGGCAGGTCAGCGTGCACACTCTTATGCACGTCGGTCAACCGGTCCGGTCGACCGACTCTGGGTCCGTCTACCGGCCCGGTTGACCGCCAGAGCCTGGCAGGGCTTAATTAGGGATTGAAAAACTTAGTTTTTAATTCTTAAATAAATCACTTAAATTCTCTAAAAATCCACAAAAATAAGTTCAGTATAATACATTGATATACAAACTTGTTTGAGTAGAAATCAAACCAAGTTACAAACATTTTGAACTCTTTTTGTGTTTTACAAATTTTGTCGAAAACCAAAATCCGTATTTTTTAAAACTTGAATTTTTCAAATGGAAATCCGATTTTTTCCAAAATTCAACCAAATACAAAAACATGATATTTAAACAACTTTTAAGCATTTTGTATATGGATATACTCCAATATACATATAAAGATATATATCAATATTTTTTATATTAAATCCGAAAATATGTTTTTGTTAAAACACAAAACTCCAAACACATGAATAGGCATATCAAAATAAGTTTGTCTAAGATATGAAGCATACATGTATATAGAACAAATCTAATACACATTAAACAATGTAAACTTGTTTTGATACTATCTATTCATGAAAACCAAGATTGGTTAAACCAAAACCGAAAACCAATAAACATGAAAACTTAAACAAGTGTGTGTGTTGTGAACTTGAGCATATCACACTATCTAACCTTTAACAAATGGATCTAAAACAAAATCTAAACTATGTACCGAAGTCTTCTTAACGAACTCTGTCTTCAAGCCGACTCGATCCAAACGTGATCCATCGAGCTTGACTCCAACGAGTGCTAGATATGAACTATGATGCTCAGGCTCTTGAATCACCACGTGAAAAGCTCCAAAACACCTTTGTTGAAGCTAATCACCTACTAATATCTTGGTTAAGTATCTGAAACTAAACATCACAAGATTATTAGTAAACATAATTACATGAGTTAATCATCATCAAAACTAGAGTGGAAGGACTCTGGGCCAACAATCTCCCCCTTTTTGATGATGACAAAACTCATGGAGTTATATATGCATGGATTAAAGTTAAGCTTTAAAGAAGCTCCCCCTTAACTCATGCATAGCAATAAATAATAAGATATGCAATGAATACTGAACATGGATATGCATCAACATGCATAAAACACTGAAACGAACATGCTCTTGATACCAAACATGAAATAAACATGCTCTTGATACCAAACTTTTAAAATAAATTCCTTTTTCTTTTTAAAATAAACATGTTCTTAAGCTCTTGATACCAATAAAAATTTCAATAAATAAATAAACTTAAGCTCTTGATACCAATCAAGGCCTCTTGATGTCAATCAATAAAACAAAATTCTTAATACCAATTGGAAAGATAATCGCTAAACAATAAACATGCATATAAACTCATGCATATAAACTCAAATACTTCTCCCCCTTTTTGTCAATCATCAACAAGAGGGTCAAAGAAAACAATATTCTCCCCCTTTTTGTCTTTAAACAAAAAAAAAGTCAATGAGGGGTGAAATCAAAACAAAACTTTCTTGATACCAATTGAAAGAAAAAAATATATCAATTTAGTGCATCATGATATCAATGAAACGAAGCATACCAATTGAAAGTACATAATTGAAAGTACATAATGTGGTACATAAAACAAATGTTTTAATATAGATTTAAATACCAATTGATACCAATTGTAAGTAAATACCAATTAAATATCAATTGTAAGTAAATAAATCAAAAATTTTGATATCATTAAAACATACCAATTTTAAGTAAACTTATAGATAATCTTGATATCAATTTGTAAAGATTAGTACCAATTGAAAGTAATTTTTCATTAAAACATATGATACCAAAAATAATCAATATCCTTTTTTAATCATTTTTAACATAAAGTGTGGGAGTAGAATACCAAAACCAATTGAAAGGTGAAATATAAATTTTTCTCCCTCTTTATGAAATACCAAATAAAATGATGCATAAGCTTGTATAAGATATCAATTGAAACATAATCAATTGAAATATAATAGTCATTTGAAATCAACCTTAGCATAACCAAAATTTGTGCTCAAAGATATAGAGATATAGTAAGCACAAATAAAACATATATATGAGTATACAAAAAGAATGTCAATAGTGATACCAATTGAAAGGATCCAATGATGCCAATTGAAAACACAATAAGATTAAGTGTATAAATCATATTACTTTCCACCCATTTCATGCACATGTTTAAAAGGATTTTAAATAATAAGCATACAAGGCATGATCGCCCAACCAACCGCCTTTCAATGGGTAGGGTTTTCAAAAATAGGTTTGAAAATATAGTATGTTTGTAAAGCTCTACCATAATGAAGAATAAGAACTAGTTTTAAGAAAAATTTGAAAACTAGTACGAAATCCTTCAAGTAAGGAATAAAACAAAAATAAATTCATGAAACATGAAAATCACTCAACAATTGACACTCAAAAGATATAAAGCTCATATAGGATTCATGAAAACAAAATCATGAGAAAACCACAAATAATGTGAGTGTATAAGTTTTGTGTGAAGGACATAATCATGAAAATAGTCAATTAAATTCAACTACAAAATTCCTTAAAACATGAAAATCATCAAAACTATTTAATCTTCAAAGTATATGTATGTCATGTTCAAACTAAAGTATACATACATATCCAAACATAACGAGTCCACAAAAGTATATGCATGAACGCAAGTGGCTCAAGGATGTATATGTATATCTAATAATTTAGACAAAATGGACATATACATGAAGTTAAACATAAACACGAAAAACGTGTAAAATGGGGAATACAAGTCAAATGCATGAATCATCAAAACTAGGCTATACTAGTACATTTAATGAGTACAAATGAGCCTTCAAGCACAAACATATAATGATCTATTTGTGGCTCACTAGTTTACAAATATATACCTAAGTTTTAATGAAAACTAACATCTAAACATGTAATCAAAGCATGAAGCATGGAAATCAATACAAAACTCATATGATCATTATGTACATGAACATGCATTAGATCTAGGACATACACATTAGTTAACACTAAAGTGAGAACACTAAATATAAATCTATATAAACATGGGTGTCTCAAATAACTGATCATGTATATCACTAATCTAAATATCATGGCATATAACATACTAATCATGAAATATCAAGACATGCTAAAACAATGATATGAAAAGCATGTAAACAATAAATGAGGAGTAAGAGGCCATTACCAAAACCTAGAAGGCAACTCTCCATGTCTTCAAGACAAGGTGGTCCTTCCACCAAACTCCTCTTGAAAGTGATGCATCCAAAATGTCCTCATAAAGCTTGAAACGCATCCACTTCAAGGCACCATCACTCTCATGTCATGCGAGAGCCCACACCTACATCAAATACAATAGGGGTGGTCTTTGGTACCCATGTAAATCACCTAGAGGGGGGTGAATAGGTGATAATGCTAATCTAGAAACTAAATGCGGAAGCTAAAAACTAATTGCAACTACACTTAATAAAACTAATGAGTGTAGCCGAATTCCCCGTGAAGGGCTCTGGACTAACTCCTCTTGATTCCCCTAGATAAGGGTTGAGGAGCTATATGAAGCTCTCGTGGTTAAGTATAAGTGAGACACACAAACAACCAAGCATATAAGAATAAGCAATATGAATCAATGTAAGGCACAACACAAGCATATGAATGATATGGCAATATGAATGATGCAATGCACAACACAAAGTAAAGAGAGAGGGTTAAGAGATAATGGATCAAACGCAAACACAAAGATATGTTTCGAGGTTCGAGCCCCTAGCTCTACGTCCTCGCCTTCACCGAGAAGGATTTCCAATCCACTAGGAGTACCGAACTCCTCTCTTAACCTTACAAATGCCACCGAGGCAATACAAACACAATCCACGTCACAAAGAGGGATGGGCCCTTAGCCAAACAACCACAATCACCTCTACCGAAGAGGGATACAAAACACCACTCCGATCAACCTCTACCAAAGAGGGATACAACAAAACAAGGAGGGTTTACAACTTGGTGGTTTCCTCAACCACAAACAATTCCTCTTTCCACAAAACAAAGATCCTAATAGAATAGGATAGAATGATATAGCTCAAGTGGAAAATAAGTGTTTGGAAATCAAAAACTCAAAGGAAACACTTGGGAAAATAAATAGGATAAGAATTAAGATCAAAAACAAATCCCAAAAGCTTTTTCCTTTTTCTTGAATTTTCCAAACTCTTTTTGAAACAAATAAAGATAGATCTTTTTGAAGCTCTAAAACACTTTTTAAAACTTGTAAAAACACTTCAGAAAGTAGGAATTTTCTTGTTAAAAATCTTAGCCAAAATCCCAAAGAAATGGGGTTTATATAGGCCAAACCCTAAAACTAGCCGTTGGCTATATTTTTCAGCCAGCACAGCTGGCGGTCGACCGCCAACGGTCATAAATATGACCGTTGGGAGCCAGCAGTCGACCGGCCGGTCGACCGAAAATTTCCAGAGAGCAAAGCTCTCTGGCCGGTCGACCGTAACGGTCGACCGCCCAAGTGCCTGGCCAAACGTGCACAGGTCTGTGCACGTCGGTCGACTGACCCGGTCAACCGACTCTGGGATCTGGTCGACCGGAACGGTCGACCGCCAGAGCCTGGCAGGTTGGTCTGGGTCAGAAAACTGAGATAGAAAATATTCTAATAAATCCTATAAATCTTCTAAAAATTCACAAAAATAGTTTATCATTTTACATGGATATATAAACATGTGATAAAAATTTCAAGAAAATATCAAACATATTGAATCATTTTTGTGTCTTAGAAATTTTATCAAAAACCAAAACCTGTATTTTATCAAACTTGGATTTTTCAATAGGAAATCTGATTTTTTCTAAAACTCATTGAAATACAAAAACATGATACTTAAACACTTTTAGGCATATCAAAATAAGTTTGTCTAAGATATGAAGCATGTATGTATATAGAATACATCTAATATACATAAAAACAAAGTAAACTTGTTTTGATCTACTATTCATGAAAACCAATATCCAAAAACATAAAACTTGTGTGTGTTGTGAACTTGAGCATATCAACTATCTAATCTTTACAAATGGATCTAAACACACTAAACTATGGATACCTAAGTCTTCTTGACGATCTTCCATCTTCAAGTCGACCCGATCCAAAACGTGATCCACGAGCGAGACTCCAATGAGTGCAAGGTATGATCTTGATGCTCGGGCTCTGGAATCACCATGTGAAGGCTTCAAAACTCATCTTGTTGAAGCAATCACCAACTAATATCTTACTTAATGATCTGAAACTAAAATCACAAGATTATTAGTAAACTTAACTACATGAGTTAATCATCATCAAAACTAGAGTGGAGGCCTCTGAGCCAACAACCCACACTCTTTTGGGTCCATGGGGGTTAGTTCCTCTCCTAACCCAAACAAACTTAGTTGCTAAATTTGAATCATGTAAACAATTATAACAAAACTTAGCAAGGTAGCCCTTATGTCCACAATGTGTACAAGTGTACACATGAGCATACATAGTATTGTGTACATGAACGTGCGAAGCATGTGTATGCCGTGGATGGTATGCATGCAAAGATGGAACTTGTTTCTTTCGAAACATAGATTCCAAACGCGTGTAGTTCAAAGCACATTGGCTCAAAGTGGAACCCAAACAATCACACTCTTCTTCAAAACATTTATATCATTTTTAATACTTGAAGATAAAGTGGAACATGCAATAGATGAGCTAGAATGTGAAACTACACTAGCATGGCAAACATGAGTGTCAATATCAATTTTCAAAGATTTATTTTTATTTAAGAAAACTTCTAAATCTTTTGAAATAGAATCAATTTTGTTTTTCAAAGAAATATTTTCTTTTAATACAAAATCAAGTTTTGAAGACAAGATCTCATTTTTTTCAAAACATCACTGCGATCATTTTTATTTTTCAAAATTTCATTCTCTCTTAGAGCAAGTTCAAGTTTAGATTTCAATGAATCCCATTCATTAGAAATCTCCACTTTCTCTTGCAAAACCAAATCAAGTTTTGAATACAAATCCTTATTTTCTTTATTAAGTCCAAAACTCTTCTTTTTCAAAAAGTTAAATTTTTCTAACAATTTTTCACAAACAATGGATAGTTCTTCATTCAAGGCATTGGCATCAATATATTCATTACTAGAAGAACTAGCATCATCATCATCTAATTGAGATTCCGAATAAACCTCAAGGGAGTCATTCCCTTGGACCATGTAGCATTGTTGCTCGGATTCTCCACTAGATTCATCCTCCGTTTGGATTGACAATTGAAGCTTGGAGGAGGTCAACGTGTTCCACACTGCAAAGGCGGAATCACAGTTAGAAACCAACATAAGATATTCTTTGTTTAGCGTGCTTCAAGTGCCTCAAGGGGTTGTGCATTGGCCTCTATATGCTTGCTATTATCAAGATAGGATTTCTTGGTAGCGACAAGAAAATATGCAAGCTTAGGGTTTTCAAGTACATGGACATCCTAAATTTTCACATGTCAATGTTGGAGACATCAAACATAGGAGGTGACAAGCAATCCATGAGTGTGTGTAAACAATATAAGTGTGTAAATGCAAATGATAGATTAGCTAACCAAGATCACACTTCTAGGTGGTTAAACCAAATATCAAGAGCGTAGGCTCTGATACCAATTGAAAGTACACCTAGAGGGGAGGTGAATAGGTGTATGGCTAATTTAATGAACTAAATGCAGAGATTGAAACTTAATTGCAACTACACTTAATGCAACCAACGAGTGTAGCCGAATTCCCATGAAGGGCTCTGGACTAACTCCTCTTGATTCCTCTGAATAAGAGTTGAGGCGGTATATGAAGCTCTCGTGGTTAAGCACAAGTGAGACACACACAAAAAGCCAAGCATATAATGAATGTATGACAATATGAAAGATACAAGGCACAATAGTAATAGAGAGAGTAAGAGTCAATGGATCAAACGCAAACACACGAATATGCTTCGAGGTTTGAGCACATAGCTCTACGTCCCCACCTTCACACAGAAGGATTTCCAATCCACTTGTCCACACAGGACACCCATACAGGGAACCTCCACTAAGAATTTGGGGCAAATACAACCGGGAGTACACAACTCCTCTCTCAATTACAAACTCCACCTCTACACTTAGAGGTTAGGTACAAAGACACAAATCAACCTCACAAATGAGGGATAGACACAAAGCCAATACAACCAATCAACCTCTCACTAGAGGGATAGGGCACAAAGCCACCACTCCAAAATCAACCTCTACCCAAGATGGATGACACAAAGTAGGACGGTTTACAACTTGGTGATTAAAAGACCACAAATAATTCTTTTCCACAAAAACAAAGATCCTATAGAGAGGATAGAATGATAAGCTCAAGTGTGAAAAACAAAGTGTTTTGAATAAAGAAAATCACATGAAAAAATCTCCAAATAGATATAAAGTTTTTGACCAAAAACAAATTCCCAAAAGACTATTTTCTTTGAAATAAAAACACTTTAAAAACAATAGAAGATCAAATATTTGAAGCTCTAAAACTCTTTTTAAAACTTGTAAAAATACTAGAGAATGGGAGAATTTTTGCTCTTTAAAAATCTTAACCAAAACAGCCCTCAAATCGGGTATTTAAAGGCTCCAACAAAAACTAGCCGTTGGCAACTGACTAGGCCCAGTTTGGCCTTCCGGTCGACCGGCCGGTCGACCGGCCAATGGTCAAATTTTTGACCGTTGAGCCTTCTGGTCGACCGCCCGGTCGATCGTGCCAATCCAGAGAGCAAATTGCTCTCTGGCCGGTTGACCGCCCGGTCGACCGTGCCAAGCCTCACGGTCGACCGTCCGGTCGATCGCCCCCACCCGAGAGTGGGGTACTTGCAGTCGGTCGACCGCGCGGTCGACCGGCCCAAGTGGCAGGTCAGTGTGCACACTCTTGTGCACGTCGGTCAACCGGTCTGGTTGACCAACTCTGGATCCGGTCGACCGGCCCGGTCGACCGCCAGAGCCTTGCAGGGCTTAATTAGGGATTGAAAAACTTGATTTTTAATTCTTAAATAAATCCCTTAAATTCTCTAAAAATCCACATAAATAAGTTCAGTATAATACATTGATATACAAACTTGTTTGAGTAGAAATCAAACCAAATTACAAACATTTTGAACTCTTTTTGTGTTTACAAATTTTGCCGAAAACCAAAATCCGTATTTTCTAAAACTTGAATTTTTCAAATGGAAATCCGATTTTTCCAAAACTCAACCAAATACAAAAACATGATATTTAAGCAACTTTTAAGCATGTGGTATATGGATATACTCCAATATACATATAAAAATATATATCAATATTTTTGATATTAAATCCGAAAATATGTTTGTTAAAACACAAAACTCCAAACACATGAATAGGGATATAAAAATAAGTTTGTCTAAGATATGAAGAATACATGTATATAGAACAAATCTAATGCACATTAAACAATGTAAACTTGTTTTGATATTATCTATTCATGAAAATCAAGATTGGTTAAACCAAATCCGAAAACCAATAAACATGAGAACTTAAATAAGTGTGTGTATTGTGAACTTGAGCATATCACACTATCTAACCTTTAACAAAGGATCTAAAATAAAATCTAAACTATGTACCAAAGTCTTCTTGACGAACTCTGTCTTCAAGCCGACTCGATCCAAACGTGATCCACCGAGCTTGACTCTAACGAGTGCTAGATATGAACTATGATGCTCGGGTTCTTGAATCACCATGTGAAAAGCTTCAAAACACCTTTGTTGAAGCTAATCACCTATTAATATCTTGGTTAAGTATCTGAAACTAAACATCACAAGATTATTAGTAAACATAACTACATGAGTTAATCATCATCAAAACTAGAGTGGAAGGCCTCTGGGCCAATACTAGCACCATTACCTAAAAAGACTAAGTTGGGAGAAAAAACTATGGACTGCATATTCATAGGCTATACCTTGAATAGTAGTGCCTACAGATTTCTGGTTCATAAATCAGAAATACCAGATATTCATATAAACATGATTATCGAATCTAGAGATGCTGTGTTCTTTGAAGATATTTTTCCATATAAACGAGAAACAGATAAGACTTCTAGGAAAAGAACACATGAGATGGCATTCAGGGATGAAAGCCCCGAAGAACCGATTGTTAATGCGAAAATTGAATCAAGAAGAAGTCAGAGATCTAGAATCTCAAAATCTTTTGGTCCAGATTTCATAGCATACGCTATTGAAAGTGAACCTCAAATATTTAAAGAGGCTATGTCTACCCAGAAGCACAAATGTGAAAAGAAGCTATAAATAGCGAAATAGAATCCATACTAAGTAATCATACTTGGAATTAGCAAACTTACTTCTTGGCAGTAAACCAATTGGGTGTAAGTAGAGTTTCAAAAGAAAATTTAAACCCGATGGATCTATCGATAAGTACAAGGCTAGATCAGTAGCCAAGGGTTATCGACAAAAGGAAGGACTTGACTACTTCGATATTTATTCACCAGTAACAAGAACAACATCCATTCGGATGTTGATTGCAGCAGTATTACATAACTTAGATATCCATCAAATGGATGTCAAGACTGCATTCTTAAATGGTGAATTAAATGAAGAAATATATATGGAGCAACTTGAAGGATTTATAGTCAAGGGCCAAGAACACAAAGTATGTAAATTGGTAAAATTCTTATGCGGTCTAAAGCAGGCTCCAAAACAATGCCATGAGAAATTTGATAGTGTCATGATCAAAGATGGATTCACTATCAATGAATGTGATAAGTGTGTTTACACTAAAATAGTTGGAAATGCATGTATCATTGTTTGTCTTTATGTAGACGACATGTTGATACTTGGGACTAATATTGAAATTATTAAGTCCACTAAAAGAATGTTATCCAACAGTTTTGACATGAAGGATTTAAGGGTTGCTGATGTAATTTTAGGAATTAAAATCACTAGAGCACCAGATGGAATCAGTCTATCTCAATCTCACTACGTGAATAAGATGATAGAAAGATTCAAGGATCATAGGATAAAGGAGAATACAAATCATTTTCTCCCACACGTCCACCTTTATAAGAATACAGGAATTAGAATACGCCAGTTGGAGTATTTTCAGATTATCGGAAGTCAAATGTATTTGATGAATTGCACTAGATCCGATATTGCATCGAGGGGAATGGCTCTAAAAGTCTAACCTTACCGAGTCAGCTTAATGGAAACCTCACTTAGCGACTGGAGATCCCACGGACTAAGTTCAAGAGGAAAAACTAGTTATGATTGACTTAGTAAGTAAGCACTTGGGAGCTTGACTCCAATCCATTCCTAAGGTGCACATAGTACTTTCTACAAGTGGATTAAGGATAAGCTTAACGCTTTTAATGATGCCTATACTTGTTACTAAATAAGTGGAGTAGAGTAGACTACTCTTGATAGGACAATCACCTATGTGAGTATAGAGTTGGGTCGACTCTTTGAAAATTTCTATGGAGGCTGTTATTCCCTAAAGATGCTCTCTGAAACCAAGAATGCTCAGGGCCAAAATGGACACAACCGAGAACCAAAGTTGATTTGAAAAGTCACTATGTGAAACTTGTTGACTTGGCTTACACTAACGGCTAACAGTTCAAGACCTAGTTCACTGATTAGGCAGTAAGTCCGATAAAACTTTCGCTATGGAAGGTTCAAGACCTAGTTCACCTATCCTGATGTAGTTTCTTTTCTAAAGTACCTTCACAAAAGAGTCAGTCTCCTTGTGTGTCAATTCCTTGAATCTCCATTCATTGTGGGGGATTGTTGGGAATATGAAGAATATATGTGAATCTTTGAATTGAATTACAGCGAGATCCGTTGATCTAATCAATTGGATGATGGTTGGAGTGTGTTCTCCTTCCATATGGGATGAATGTGGTATATTCACATATTCAATTCCGACTTCGAATGAATGAGATATTCAAGTCTAAAGATTGCTTAATTAAAAGTCAAAGTGGGACTAAAGGTAGCTAAAGGCATTTAGTACCACATTGGTCATGGGATGGAAGTTTGTAGTGTTTAAATAGAGAAAAATGGGAACAAAGGGCGTGCCCTTTGGGTACTTGGAGTTTTCGCGCGCGATTGGGAGGAAACCATGCTCGTACATGCGCGCACGCGCCGCCGGGCCGGGCTCGGGACCGAGTTCCCTACCCGGCCTGGTTCTTTTTGAATCGGGTCTCACGGGTATGGGTTACGCGGAGCATACTCGCTCTGCTATTCAGATCCGAATCGCCACGCCAACGGCTGTATGTAAACCGTCTCCGCGGTTGGACGGTTGCGGCGGTTGAACCGAACCGTTGCAACGGTTCAGACTGAATCGTTGCAACTGTTGGTTGGGTTTGGACTGAAATACCCCTCCCGGAGCGCTATAAATAGCGCTCCGTTTTCTCAGATTAAGACACACCAACACTCAACTCTCTTTCTGCGTTCTGAACTGAGGCTCTCTCTGTGTGTTCTGAACTGAGACTGAAATGAAGTTCTCTGTCTTGAAGTAACTTCCAATGGGAAGTGGGAAATTCGGTTTCCGAAGCGACTTTCAAGAGATTCTGCAAAATTCGTTCTGAAAGAGGGCTCAGAAAATTCAACAGATTCTTTAATAGAATTGTTGTCTGAATCTGGAACTTCCGAAGAAGAATATTCTTCTACCTTCCTTCTTCCTCTACAGTGGGTGCTCCTCTAAAGTAAAGGCAAATATTCTACCGAAATTTGTCTTAGTCCCGCTGCTTCAATAATCCTGTGAAGGTACTGGTTAACTACGGTTCGACCGTACGTTGATTTGGTAGTACTATCCAAATACCGTGAATGAGTGTTGTATCTTGAGAGACCAGCGTCTAGTAACCGTTAGCACCGGTGCGGGGGACGTAATTGTCTTAAGGAGATTCGCTTTAAGCGTACCTCACTCCAAGTAATGTATAAGTGAATTAATTTCTTTATACAGGGATATACTGATACTTAGTATATTGAGACTGATTTATACCAGTCTAGTTCGTGTTTAACTAAGGAAGGTAATTGAAAAGTTGGTTCTTTAATTAAGGAACGTTCTATTGAACGGAAAACCTCCCACATGATATTAACCAACCTGGCCAATTAGATAGGTGATATTTCAGTGATATTTATTAGTTGTCAGATTAATCCCAGAAACCAACAACTGTTAGGTGTTCCACTGAAGGGGTTATCAGAGATATCTCTCAGAAGTATGTTAAACATATCTGCAAGTTCTTTCATCTAAGCAGCTTCAGGATCATTAAAATTAAAGAGCTTGGGTATATGAATATACGATCATGGATCTGGAGAAGGTGGGTGTGATATGTTTTATGTAGATGCCATCTATTTTATTCTTGCAAATAAGTGCATTTTCTATCTCTCTTGAGCCATGGATTAGACCAAAATACATAAAAAAAGCTTAGTCATACCTTGACAACAATGGTTGGCATCATTGAGGATAATGGTCTCTTCTTTGGCTGAATTAAATTTGCAGGATCTGGTGGTGGAGAGTTGGGGACTCCAGGGATGGAGAAGTCATCCATTTGATTATTAAGCAATATTCCAGTACTTGCTGATAAAATTAAGGATCCAAAGTGTTAGTTGACTGAACTAGTCACTGCGACAGCATTTCGGTCACTATCAATGTTGCTCAAGTGACTGGTTCCATGATCATCAATTATATTCCATCTGGAAATGATAAATATCT
Organism: Agave tequilana; assembly: GCA_038442645.1. Taxonomy (NCBI): domain Eukaryota; kingdom Viridiplantae; phylum Streptophyta; class Magnoliopsida; order Asparagales; family Asparagaceae; genus Agave; species Agave tequilana. The sequence continues at coordinate 67,105 of JAVJIF010018112.1, read as the reverse complement.
GATAATTACTGGCACATTGATACATATGCATAAAATGCCCCAAATAGAAATTTGTGCAGAGAATATGAAATGCAGAAATAGAACACTGACGATTTTAATTTTGTAACAAGTGTGAAAAAAGTAGTTGAAATCTTGGTACAAGCATATGACCAGAAAGGATTTTTTCGCTCTTTGTCATTATTGAGACATAGATAGTACAAAATGATACTTTTTCTTTTCCTGTTCAACCCGAACTTACTCTCGGTCCCAGCTGGCTAGACTGTTGAAAAAACTTTGATAATGGTGAATTTCCTTAGTAAGTTAGAAAATATGTATTAGTGATCAGGATGAAATGTTGTGCTGTCATTAGAAGTTTCCTATGACATTTAAGAAGCGACTATTTTGTAACCAAAGATTAGAATTTTCCTTACCCTCCCGCCATAGTGACCAGGATTAAATGTTGTGCTGTCATTTATGGTTTTCTTTAGTTCTTGCGCGAAATGGGGAGAAAGCATATCAGAGACAACTTCAGAAATGTCCGTATAATCAGGATCCCCAAGATTCATTCTTATAGCAATCATGTTTTTCACTGACTCAATAAACCGATCAGGAGGATCCCCAAGATTCATTCTTATAGCAATCATGTTTTTCATTGACTCAATAAACCGATGAAGCCCGAGAGAATCAGGAACACCTTGTGGAAATCCATATTGCGCTAGGATATTTAGTATCTGTGCCACCAAAAGGGAAAAGGTGAAATTTATGCCACTTAAGAAAGCCATGAAATGTAGATATGTATTAGTACATTAAAAGATTGTCAATTTCCGTAAGCATTTGACAAACATGATAATTGATAAGGCCACTGGAACTATGTTTGTGTGCTGTCAGTCAATTTCATTTTATCAGTTTATAGTGCTTACCTATTGTCAGAGATTAGGACATTGAAACAAGCTTGCTTTTGCAAATGCTCCTGGATTTGATGCTGATATTACCAATATTGACCCCCGATATTGATGCTAAAAACCATTGGCCAACACACATACGAATACCAATATCTAGGTTTTAAACCATGGATCAAAAGGCAGCATATTCGTAACATGGTATCTAGGTTACATTTTGTGATACAACTCGCATAAAAATAAGAGTTCCATGTTATATATATGCAGGAAGGCCAAAGTTAAATGTGTCTAGAGATTTAAACGAGTTTATACTTCTTGATCCTATTACGTCTTGGATATTAACATGAATCAGAATACGATTTGTGCAGGATCGGCCTAAAGATGGAAGGTATTAAAGAAAACGTTGTACTTACATGTATCATCCCAACACTGCTAGATGAAGGGGGAAGCATGCTGAAGATCTTTAGCCCCATGATATATGCAGACACCGGTTCCCTCTCCTTCACTCTGTACTCCTGTACGTCTTTCATTGTAATTATGCCTCCGGCTCTCTGAATATCTTGGACTAGGTTTAGTCCAATATAACTGTTATAAAGCACTTGTGGACCATGGTCTGCGATAGTTCTTAATGTCCTTGCAAGTCTTTTGTTTCTGCAGATATCGCCTTCTTCCAGTAAAGTCTCGTTCACTGTATATACACTGCACAGTCCTGGATCCGCGAGAATGCCTGATTCCATTAGTCATCTCCTTGTATAGATATGGCAAAATTCTAAATTCTGTTCTTGCAAGGCGTACGGCTGGCCTGACAAGCCTCTCCCATGGAAGCTTTCCATGCTGCTTCCAAGCTTCATACAGACCTGCAAGCTCCCCGGGCACGGCAATTGAAAGAGGGCCGTTGCCTTCAGTGATTCGTTGCCGGCATGCATGTCCTGTGGACAACATGAAAGCATCAGAATACAGCATCAAATCCATTCTGGGATACACTGTTGAGGTGTGGACTTTTAAGATTGCTATATTTATTGTTTCTGGGTAAAGTGTTCTTTTGTGTGGAGCATGGTCACAAAGTTTGGATTTGGCAAGGGCTAGAAATTTGGGATTCCAAAAAGATCTAAGAAAAATGGAAATTGTTCAAACTAACATGAAGAGTAAAGTTCTCTATGGTCAAGGTGGCCCAAAGAGAGTGGTCACAAGTCTTAAAAAGTTCTCTCTGTTTCAAAGAAGTTCTATGTTTTGAGGTGGTGAAGTATTTGGATGGAAAGTCCTGGTCATCTCTGGGGAGTCATCTTCCGTGGGGTTTTATTATTATTATTATTATTATTATTATTATTATTATTTTGCATGGTCTTGGATCTCACATACAGCCCTCTCTTACATTGTTGCACTAGTTTATTTTCAATAAGGATTTGACTGACCACAATTTATGAGTAGAAGACTATTGAGTAGGGAGTCTAAAAGCTCTAAGTTTGTGTACTGTAGAAGTTGTAAATCACATCACATGTATCACCAATTCCTTTCGCTTTTAAGAGAGAAGTAGTAAAAGTTTCTATTTTTTCCCTTCTTCCTCTTTTAGATATTTTTAATGTTTTTTTTTTTCAAAGAGAAAAAAAAACTTCTAAAATTCTCCAAATTGATCTTTATTCCTCCTCTTCTATAAGTTCTAAAACTTTAATTTTTCTTTAAAAAAATCTAAATTTTCTTGAAACAAAGACCTAAAGATCAACGGACAAGATTTAATTAGATGAATTGAGGGTCATTGTTTGCTCTGGACAAAAACAATAAGGTGCTTTTATAGTAGTATAAAAAATAAAATGACAGAGAAAATTTAATGACACTCGATAAGGGTGCTTTCATCTGATTTATGTGTGTATTTATCACGTGCTGTATGGCACCAGACAACGCCGTAAAAGAAGGTATCCATTTTTTTTTTGCGTCATTCTGGAGGTTCGGATCAGGCTAAGGCATATCTGATACTAGTTGAGCTATTGGGGATATGCTTGAAGAAACTGAGGACCCTGGAAAATGCTAATCCAGTGGATGAGGACCGACTGATGCTAAACAAGCTCCTCGCTGCTCAAGAACGCGAACGGAAGAAAATCGAAGAGGAAATAACTGAGGAGGCCTATCACTTCAACAAATTTCAGGCCAGCTACCAGAGATCGGTTGATGACTCCAGGGAATCTGAGGTCATTATCAAGAATACAGAGCAAGTCATAGCCAATGCTCAAACAACAATTGCCAGGGTGAAAGCCTTGATTCAAGTTAATGAGCATAAACTTGACACTGCCAAGAAAAGGCTAGAGGAGCTAGAGGTCGCCAAGAAGCAGGTTCAAAAAGATCTCAATGCTCATTCTTCCAAGCTGGAATCTCTTCAAACACAGCTTGTTACGAAGAAATTCCTACTGGAAGAAGAATTAAGAGTTCAAGCTTTCGCGAAAGTTGAGAGAACATGCCAACATGAGATTCAGCGCCTCCGGGATCAAATTCACTCTCTTGTTGAACGAGATTAGCCCCTTTGTACCTTTTTTTTTAACTCTCTGTACATTAAAAAGAGAATCTTTGTATTGCTTTTATCATTATGAATTGTAATACTCTTGTTATGTAATAAAATAAAATAAATAAAGAAATTTTATAAAAAATATTTGTGTGCTTAACTTGTTTATGCTAAGCTTCAAACTCATGATCCTTTTTACCAAATCCTAATATCTAAACCATAATGCCACATTGGCATATAATTAGGTAGGAGATTTAAGTTATTTAAACAAATCTCAGTCAAATTTAAATTTCAAATTCGAACTAAAAGATCTCATGAGATTCTTATTAATCCTTATCTTAGCAACCCGATTTCTTCTTTTGAAACCTACGTGCTAAAATCCTAACCTAAAAGATCTTATCATATTAACGTAACCCCTCTTCTCCTGTTACCTTAAAAAAAAAATTTGGGTTGCTCTCGACTGAAGCTGAGAGCAGCACTGTGTTGCTGCTGCACAAGCCCAAAAGGGTCTGTGCAGCCGGGCCCCCCCACTGGGCCAGGCAAAGCCAAGCAAGGAAAAAGAAAAGGTCGGCCCGCCCGACCTGGGTGCAGACAACACCCGGGCCTGGCTTATTGGACCAGGCTAAGTTAAAAAAAAAAAGAAAAATGGAAAAAAAAGAGAAAAACTTTGGGCAGGGCCCTTGGGTCTGGTTTATGGACCAGGCCAGAAAACAGAAAAGAATATATATATATATATATATATATATATATATATATATATATATATATATATATATATATATATATATATATATATATATATTCTGAAGCCCAATTTCAGTCCAAATTGTGGGTTCTATTCTATTTAAAACCGACCCAAATACAAAAATAGACCAGTTAACTTCTTGAAAAATAATTTTATTGACTAGATAAAAATTTGAAAACAATAAGTAAAAATAGGGATAAATACTTAGATAACCCCTAGCATCTACTGAAAAATTTTGGGAGTATTTACATGTCATATTGGACTGAATCACTGCCTTCTAAGTTGAAACTAGCTATTTCAACATTCAGACTCGTTAAGAAATTTTCATGTTTTTAAACCCTACAAAATCAATAAATAAAATCTAAATAATCCTATAAACTCAATGCATCATCATACAACCTTGTTTAAAATCTGGACCATCCGTATTTAATTTAAAATACTGAATAACATCAAAGAGGATATCTTATGTAAAATTCGATAGATGTAAAATTCGATATCTTATGTAAAATTTGAATGTTTTTAATGTAAATTCTTTAAATTGGTAATTGGATGCGTGATAAGCCTGGGTGAGTGTTCTTTTACTCACTTATAATATATATATATATATATATAATAAATATATATATATATATATATATATATATATATATATATATATATATATATATATATATATATATATATTCATGTTTAATACGAGTGGTTTATCAATGAAAATTTAGATTTGGCTTACTTTTCTCCATTTGTTTCTGACTCTGTACCATCAGATATTAGTATTGACATAGACAATGACCCTTGGTCAGTAATGACTGTCCTGACATCAATGCGTGCACCAATAAAGTCATTCCTTATGGTACGTGAAAGATCGAAGATGCACACAATGCTCTCTTTGAAGTATCAGCCAAGCGGAAAGGTCAAAAGCCAATTCTATTTGGAAGAATCGAGTCTGAGCCCATAGCTTGTGAAAGCTCGGGGTGGGTCTGAGTCTCCACAAATTTTCCATTATGGACAAAAATCGCATCACATGATGGAAAGAATGGAGTATGATCTTACCAAAGGACCGGGTCTTAATTTCAGCATAGGAAAGCGAGCACTGATTCATTTATTTGTTCCAAAAGGCAAAGACCCTAACTACTGTCACAAGACTCGAAGAGTACTTGGCTATATATCTACACCAGTCTCGTCAGATCTCGAGTCTGAAGAACAGATCTATCATGACAGTTCATCAGCCACATCGTCATGAGACTCAGATATCAATTTCGGTGATATCTTCGAAAGTCTCTCAATGAACATGGTATCGACCGGCCACTTAGAAGATAACAGAGAAAATACCTTTAAATTTAAAGAATTAATCTAGTCAGACTAAGATCCATAGATTGAATAATGCAAACCACACACTGAGAATAAAGTGACTCAAATAAATCTTAGAGATGAGGCCAACCCTAAACCCATTTTCATAAGTGAGAGCTTATCACCTTCTGAGAAAGAAGACTTGATACATCTCATACGAGAGTATAGAGATGTTTTCATTTGGAATTATGAGGACATGCCTGAGCTCGATCTCCAAATTGCTATGCATCATCTCAACATCAACCTAGATGCCATGCCAGTCAAACAACAACAACGATGATTCTGTCTTGAGATCATTGATTAGTCTCTAAAACTGCATATTTTATACCACATCTTCACATTTATTTCATATTAAATTCTGCTAATAATACCTCTCTTGCATGTTTCTAGGTCCATGGTGTGCAATAAAGAAGAAGACCCTAAATCACTATTTAAGTTAGGTTAGGTTAGTTTTTCTTCTTCCTCTTTGTATTTTCTATTTATTTTAGATCTTGTATTAGGAGAAAGAGTGATACATGAGTGGAATGCAAGAGTGCTTGTAATAGAAGGTGACAAGATATGAAAGGTACTCTCTTTACCTCTCTCTTTATTTTCTATCTAACTTCTTTTACATGTTTAGCTAATCTTTTCTCTCATGGCAACTAATTACTAACCACCAACTAGTCTAACTTCTTATTTGATAATCCACATGAATCTAATAGTCTCTACTTGGTCTTGCTCTTGCATGAGCCACTGATGGCTCATGATGATGGATCTAACACTCTAACTTCCTAACTCTCTAACAAGCTAACATTACTTTACTCCATACTTACTTTTAGTTTTGATGGTTTAAGTGTACCTTGCTCTTGTTTTGTTGAGTTGGGATGTGATGAGTTATATATGGGTCATGCTTTAAAATGCTCTTGAATTAAGGACTAGTGATGGCCAATGATACTTGTGACGTAACTATCACTAAGAGGTTAGCATATTGGTGGAGTCATTAGTAGTTAGTAGCCGTGAGTTTTTTTTTCTTTTCACTTTATTTTAGATATAAAAAATCACAAAAATCATTCTTTTTTATGTTTCCCACTTCTTTGTATTTCACCGTACTTCTTCTTTTCCATTCTTTATTTTCTTTTCTTTTCATTCTTTCAAACACTGAAGAACCGTTAACATTCACGTGAACATACCGTGTAAGCATCTATCGCCTCCTGTCCTTGTGAAATCGACTCATTTTAGCCTCTATGCCATAACGGAAGTATCGAGGAAGCTAAAGTACACATACTTTAAATCTTAACTTCAAAACATACACTTTTGTGCGCGATTTTCTCCCGATCAATTATGGAAGCAATCGAGTCAGAAGTCAAGAAACTTATAGACTCTGATTTTGTCAGGGAAGAGCAACATACTGATTGGATGGCCAACAGAGTTCTTGCTTCCAAGAAGAATGGAAAGATTCAGATTTGCACCTACTACCTCGATCTAAATGCCGCTTGTCCATAAGACAAATTTTCTCTCCCGATCACGGATGTTATGATTGACAATACATGTGATTTTAAGAGGATGTCTGATGGATGGCTTCTCAGGATATAATCAAATAAAGATGTACCCTGATGATGAAAAGACACATCTTTCAGGACGCCTTTGGGAGTATACTCTACACAGAAATGCCCTTTGACTTAAAGAATGCTGGTGCAACCTATAAACATGCCAAGAATGCGATCTTCCATGAGCATACATGTAAGACCATAGAATGCTACGTTAACGATACCACTATGAAAAGCCGTGACAAAGGCGTGTTGGCCCGGAGGCCTTCCTCTCTAGTTTTGATGATGATTAACTCATGTAGTTATGTTTACTAATAATCTTGTGATTTTAAGTTTCAGATCCTTTAGCAAGATATTAGTTGGTGATTAGCTTCAACAAGGAGTTTAGAAGCTTTTCATGGTGATTCCGGTGCCAAAACTTAAAGATCATGCCCTTGCACTCGGTGGATCACGTTTGGGATCGAGTCGACTTGAAGATGGAAGATCATCAAGAAGACTTAGGTATCCTAGTTTTACTTTAGTGTGTTTTAGATCCATTTGTAAAGATAAGAATAGTTGATATGCTCAAGTGCACAACACACACGTTTCATGTTTTGGATTTTGTTTTCATGAATAGTTGATCAAAACAAGTTTAATTTATTTTTATGTATATTAGATGTGTTCAATATACATACTTGCTTCATATCTTTAACAAACTTATTTTGATATGTCTATTCATGAGTTTTAGAAAAAATCAGATTTCCTTATTGAAAAAAAATCAAGTTTGATAAAATACATGTTTTGGTTTTTGGTAAAAATGTTAAAACACAAAAATAGTTCATATTGATTGATATTTGAGCTAAACTTTTTATCACATGTTTATATATCAATGCAAAATGATAAAACTATTTTTGGGTATTTTTATAAGAGATAAAAGAATTTTTAGAAATATTTTAACTTATGTTTTTCTGCCCAGAACAGTGGCTGACAGGCCAGGTCGGCCGACCGCACGGGTCGACCGCACCAGAGGCCGGTCGACCCTTGAGGTCGACTGACGTGCACAAGCTTGTGCACGTTTGGCAGCCACAGGGACGGTCGGCCGGGCGGCCGACCGGACCAGAGAGCTCTGCTCTCTGTTTCTGGCAGTCGGCCGGACGGTCGACCGAGTTGGCCCAACGGTCATATTTCTGACCGTTGGCGGTCGGCCGGCCGGCCGACCGCTAGCCTGTCAGGCTGCCAGATCAGCCTAACAGCTAGTTTTCTGTTTGGCCTATATAAACCCCAATTCTTTGGGATTTTGGCCAAGATTTTTAGAGCTAAAAATTCCTGACTTCTTCAGTGTTTTAAACAAGTTTTGAAAAAAGTTTTAAGTGCTAAAAGATCAATCTTATTTGTTTTAAGTGTTTTGTTTATTTCAAAGAAATTAGGATTTTGGGAATTAGTTTTTGATCTAAATTTCTATATCATTTTTGGTGTTTTCCCAAGAGAATTTCTTTGATCAAAACACTTAGTTTTTCCACACTTGAGCTATATCTTCTATCCTATTCTATTAGGATCTTGTTTTGTGAAAAGAGAAAAGAAAGAGAGATTGTTTGAGGTTTTGTAGCCTCCAAATTGTACACCCTTGCTTTTGTTGTATCCCTCTTTGGTAGAGGTTGATCGGGTGATTGGTTTGCTCCCTCTTTGGTAGAGGTTGAGGCTTGTGGTTTGCTCCCTCTAGTGAGAGGTGGAGCTTGGTTTGTAAACCCTCTTCGGTAGAGGTGTTGGTTGTTGTTGTTTGGCTACGGGCCTACCTCTCGGTTGTGAGGCGGTGTTTGAGAGAGGAGTTCGGTACTCCCTTTGTTGTAACAAATCCTCCTCGGTGGAGGTTCCCTCGGTGGGAGATAGTGGATTAGAAATCCTTCACGATGGTGAAGGCGGGGATGTAGAGCAAGGTGCTCGAACCTCGAAACATATCTTGGCCTTTGCGTTTGATACATTATCTCTCTAACTCTCTCTTTACTTTGTGCAAAGCATCATTCATTCATATCTTATTGCTTGCATTTGTGCCTTGCATATTTCATATTGTCTATATCCTTTATATGCTTGGTTGTTTGTGTGTGCCTCACTTGTACTTAACCACAAGAGCTTCACATAGCACCTCAACCCATATCTAGGGGAATCAAGAGGAGTTAGTCCAGAGCCCTTCACGGGGAATTCGGCTACACTTGTGTGTTGTATTAAGTGTGTTGCAATAATTGTTTTAAGCTTCCGCATTTAGCGCGCTTAGTTTCTAGATTAGCACTTACACCTATTCACCCCCCCTCTAGGTATCTTTCAATTGGTATCAAGATGCTTCATCGACGTATTTTCAATTGATATCTTAATTGATTGTCACCCCTATTTGGTTTTTGTTTTTTTGTTTTAGACAAAAAGGGGGAGAACATTGTTTGTTATTAACCCTTTTGTTGTTTCATTGTTTTGAACAAAAAGGGGGAGAAAAATTTATTGATTTGGTTTTGCTTTTACCCCTTATTAATGATTGTTTCTTTATATTAAAAAGGGTGAGAAAAATTTTGTTTTGTTTTGATTGTTTACCCCTTTGTTGATGATTGACAAAAAGGGGGAGAAAGATTTTGAGTTTATATGCATAGTTATGTTTTTGCATATATTAAGTTTAATTTACTTTAATTTTAATTGGTATCTAGAGCATGTTTTGTTTTTGAACATTTCATTGATATCTAGAACCTTTTTATTGTTTATGCATATCTATGTATGCATTCATGTTTAAGAGCTTTCATTGCATATCTATTGTTTATTTGTTTATGCATGAGTTAAGGGGGAGCTTCTTTGAAGCTTAACTTTAATCCATGCATATATAACTCCATGAGTTTTGTCATCATCAAAAAGGGGAGATTGTTGGCCCGGAGGCCTTCCTCTCTAGTTTTGATGATGATTAACTCATGTAGTTATGTTTACTAATAATCTTGTGATTTTAAGTTTCAGATCCTTTAGCAAGATATTAGTTGGTGATTAGCTTCAACAAGGAGTTTAGAAGCTTTTCATGGTGATTCCAGTGCCAAAGCTTAAAGATCATACCCTTGCACTCGGTGGATCACGTTTGGGATCGAGTCGACTTGAAGATGGAAGATCATCAAGAAGACTTAGGTATCCTAGTTTTAGTTTAGTGTGTTTTAGATCCATTTGTAAAGATAAGAATAGTTGATATGCTCAAGTGCACAACACACACGTTTCATGTTTTGGATTTGGTTTTCATGAATAGTTGATCAAAACAAGTTTAATTTATTTTTATGTATATTAGATGTGTTCAATATACATACATGCTTCATATCTTTAACAAACTTATTTTGATATGTCTATTCATGAGTTTTAGGAAAAATCAGATTTCCTTATTGAAAAAAAATTAAGTTTGATAAAATACATGTTTTGGTTTTTGGTAAAAATGTTAAAACACAAAAATAGGTCATATTGATTGATATTTGAGCTAAACTTTTTATCACATGTTTATATATCAATGCAAAATGATGAAACTATTTTGGGTATTTTTATAAGAGATAAAAGAATTTTTAGAAATATTTTAACTTATGTTTTTCTGCCCAGAACAGTGGCTGACAGGCCAGGTCGGCCGACCGCACGGGTCGACCGCACCAGAGGCCGGTCGACCCTTGCGGTCGACCGACGTGCACAAACTTGTGCACGTTTGGCAGCCACAGGGACGGTCGGCCGGGCGGCCGACCGGACCAGAGAGCTCTGCTTTCTGTTTCTGGCCGTCGGCCGGACGGTCGACCGAGTTGGCCCAACGGTCATATTTCTGACCGTTGGCGGTCAGCCGGCCGGCCGACCGCTAGCCTGTCAGGCTGCCAGATCAGCCTAACGGCTAGTTTTCTGTTTGGCCTATATAAACCCCAATTCTTTGGGATTTTGGCCAAGATTTTTAGAGATAAAAATTCCTGACTTCTTCAGTGTTTTAAACAAGTTTTGAAAAGAGTTTTAAGTGCTAAAAGATCAATCTTATTTGTTTTAAGTGTTTTGTTTATTTCAAAGAAATTAAGGTTTGGGAATTAGTTTTTGATTTAAATTTCTATATCATTTTTGGTGTTTTCCCAAGAGAATTTCTTTGATCAAAACACTTAGTTTTTTCACACTTGAGCTATATCTTCTATCCTATTCTATTAGGATCTTGTTTTGTGGAAAAGAGAAAAGAAAGAGAGATTGTTTGAGGTTGTTGTAGCCTCCAAATTGTACACCCTTGCTTTTGTTGTATCCCTCTTGGTAGAGGTTGATCGGGTGATTGGTTTGCTCCCTCTTTGGTAGAGGTTGAGGCTTGTGGTTTGCTCCCTCTAGTGAGAGGTGGAGCTTGGTTTGTAAACCCTCTTCAGTAGAGGTGTTGGTTGTTATTGTTTGGCTATGGGCCTACCCCTCGGTTGTGAGGCGGTGTTTGAGAGAGGAGTTCGGTACTCCCTTTGTTGTAACAAATCCTCCTCGGTGGAGGTTCCCTCGGTGGGAGATAGTGGATTGGAAATCCTTCACGGTGGTGAAGGCGGGGATGTAGAGCAAGGTGCTCGAACCTCGAAACATATCTTGGCCTTTGCGTTTGATCCATTGTCTCTCTAACTCTCTCTCTTTACTTTGTGCAAAGTATCATTCTTTCATATCTTATTGCTTGCATTTGTGCCTTGCATATTTCATATTGTCTATATCCTTTATATGCTTGGTTGTTTGTGTGTGCCTCACTTGTACTTAACCACAAGAGCTTCACATAGCACCTCAACCCATATCTAGGGGAATCAAGAGGAGTTAGTCCAGAGCCCTTCACGGAAATTCGGCTACACTTATGTGTTGTATTAAGTGTGTTGCAATAATTGTTTTAAGCTTCCGCATTTAGCGCACTTAGTTTCTAGATTAGCACTTACACCTATTCACCCCCCCTCTAGGTGTTTTTCAAGGCGATCATCTCGTAGACCTAAAAAGAGTGGTTGACATAATGCGGGCTCAACAGTTGAAGATGAACCCAACCAAGTCCTTCTTTGGGGGTAGCCACTAGAAAATTTCTTAGATTTGTTATTACATCCAAAGGAATTCATTTGAATCCACAGAAAATCTGTGCCATCCAAGAGTTGCAACCTCTGAAAAATCTTAAAGAACTCAGAGGCTTACAGGGATGATTGGCATATATCTAGAGATTTATAGCGAAGCTTTCAGGACAGTGCCAGCCTTTCACCGAGTTAATGAAGAAGGGAGTATCATTCGTTTGGGATAATGCTTGCTAAGAAGCATTCGAAGAAATCAAGGAATATCTCCAACACCCACCCATTCTGGTAGCGCCAGTATCAGGAAAACCTTTCTTGTTATATGTTCGAGCAATGGATCATTTCTTGGGAGCTTTACTAGCTCAAAATAATGATCAAAATTACGAACAGGCGATCTACTATTTAAGTAGAACAATGATTAGGGCGGAGCACCATTATAACCCAATTGAGAAGGAATGCTTAGCATTAGTTTTCTCCATCCAGAAGATGTGACATTACTTTATGGGGCAATGTATTCACGTCATCTCCAAGATTAATCCTTGCGATTGCTCATGACAAGGCCATTTTCGCTGAATTGCAGATTAGCAAAATGAGCCATATTGCTCTCACAATATAAGATATAATTCATGCCACAAAAAGAGATCAATGGGCAAGCTATGGTAGATTACCTGGCCGATCATTCAGTTCAAAGAACCACAAAACTTTATGACAATCTCCCAGACGAGTTGCAGAAGTTAACTTGATCAACGCCTTCTTAGAATAACAAGTGTGGCAACTATTCTTCGACAGAGCATCAAGGACAAGTTCCGAGTGAAATATCATTGTAGGTGTGGGGGTAGTACTCATTTTCCCACATAATTATGTGATTTCTTGTGCTTTCTCATTAACTGAGCCATGCTGTCACGCCCCACAATCATAATACTCATATAAAGGGTACGTGACGAGAGCCGGCGACGTATTTTTAAAACAAATACGTTAAGCCTCAGTACATTGATTCAAATTAAAATAAGGTTTATCCATTATTCTAGCTAGAAGAAATCAAATACATAATGTCACCAAAGGTTTTACTTATTACAACATAATGAAATCATAGAAAACACGACAATAAAAGTCTCTCACATATGAAGATAAAAAGATCTGTCTACTGAAGATCAGTAAGGTGCTCGAAGTACTCCTGCTCTTGCAGAGTCTCTGGATCAGAACATGAGCAAGCAAACTTAGGGTCGTCAATAGCGACCTAAGTGAGTGATAAAAAAAGAGGGGATATAAAGCTAACATGTAAAATCTAGCAACACATGTATAATCAAGTATAGTTATCATACTATTGTCTAGCATATATGAGTCATGATATAACACAGTGATATACATTATATAACCATTTATTACTGCAATCTATCCTATATAAAGTCATGTGTCAAGATGTCCTGTGTATGTCTATTCTTATTGTCTAGTTATTGAAATAGATAGTTGGAGACGGGTATCTGTGTTTTAGGTGGGTCCCGTACATACCCGGGACCACGGCCTCAGTTTCCTGGCGCTGAACCAGGCCGTACCGCTAGGTACTCAGTAACAGTAACAGTAACAGTAAAACTGTAGACAGTAGACAGTGAACAGATGAGATGCCAGTCATCCCCCGGAAACCCTGTAGTGGAACCCTCTTTCGGCTGCGTAACCTGTATCCTAGGTCCACCAAAAATACCGATACCGTCTCCTCTATCGATTCCCCACCCGGTGTAAGTTATCTAATAATCATGTTATATAATCACTGGGTATAAACAGTAACAGTAGTAGTGACAGTGTAACAGTAGAACAATATGTATTTTCCAGTGACTTGATAACATAATCCATCTCATCATTTACAATTTTAAACAACTTTCAGATTTTCTAGAAAGCCCAACAATCACTTTAATAACTTACCATTTAATAATAGAAATAAGCAAACATTTCATAATAAATGAAAATAATGATACTTATAAAGTGAGTAAAAGAACACTCACCTGAGCTATCACGCGTCCAAGCACCAATCGAAGAAATCTACATTAATATATATTCGAATTAGAATTTATCGAACTTTTCACATACCGACTTTTACATGAATATTCTATTTATTCGGTATTTTAAATCAAATGTGGATAATCCAGATCTTTAAATAAGGTTGCATAATGAAGTATAAAGTTTATGTGATTTTTTTCAGATTTTATTTACTAATTTTTATTTGGTTTAAATGGTTTAAAACATGAAATTTTCTTAACGGGTCTGAAAATAAAATAGCAGGTTTCAATCTTTGAATGTAGTGGTTCAGTCCCATTTGTGCTGCAATTTACTCTAAACTTTTTCAGTAGATGGTAGAAGTTATCTAGAAAATTATGCCTATTTTTATTTATTTTTTTCAAATTTTTATCTAGCTAAAAAAAATTGTTTTTCAAAACTATAGGGTCTGTTGTTGTAATTGGGTCGGATTAAATGAATTGGGCTTCATTTATTCTCTGTTTTTTCTTCTGTTTTCTGGCCTGGCCCATTGGCCAGGCCCAGTTTCCTTTTCGTTCTCTTTTTCCTTTTCTTTATTTTTTTTCCTTTTCTGGGCCTGGGCCATTGCGGCCCAGCTCTGATTCTTTCTTTCTTTCTTTCTTTTTTTCTCTAGAACTGGGCCTGGGCTCTGCCAGGCCCTGTCTTATTCTTTTTTTTCTTTTTTTTTTCGGACCTTGGCCTGGCCCATGGAGCCAGGCCCAGGGCTTGCTCTCGGGCCTGGCCGAGAGCAGGCTAAGGAAATTTTTTTTCCCTACAAGAATTCGGCCCAGTGGCTGCCCAGGCCACTAGGCCTGGGCAACCGGGTGCGGGTCTGCACCCGGGTCCGGTGCAGACCCGGCTGCACAGACCCGGCTGGGTCTGTGCAGCGCCCTGCTCTCGGCCTTTGGCCGAGAGCAGTGGCCCTCAAATTTTTTTTCCTAAATACATGCCAATATACATATATACATACATTGATAAATTTCAATCTTTCTAACTTTTTTTCCATAAATAATACCTTGATACATTACCCTAAATTTCTTTGTGAAGGGAAATTTAGTTATTTAGTGATTTATTTAAGATGCAACTATTTAATCCAATTGCTTTTTTTTCCAGAATTTCCTTAAAATTTTCTATAATCTAATTGGGTAATAAATCATTACTTGTTTAGGTTTTTAATTAAACAAGGTGTTACATTAATGATTCCTAGAAAATAAATCTACGCATGGCAATTTAAATTTTACGGATATATATTTTTTTTATACAATTATTTATATATATATAATATATATATATATATATATATATATATATATATTAGATAAGATTAAAGTTCAAGGAGAAATTTAAGCATGACATATCATAAATTATAATTCATTTAATTATTTAAATCTTAGGGGAATTTACGTTTATAAGATGATTCTTAGACATGATAGATTATTAGATCTAGTTTAACAACTTAGTCTAGATAGGAACAAATAAAAATCATAATGCTTTAAAATAAAAATCTAACTTCATAAAATTGTTTAAAACCTACTTGGATAGATTTTCCTTCGTCTGCTCCTCAATCTCCAACTGCTCCCCAACCTCCAAGCGGTTCTTCCATTACGATCACGATCAGTTCCAGAACGGTGAAGGGATGAGGACGAATGATGGATTAAGGCTTCTTTCTAAAACTATCGCTCTTTTTTTTGCTGTCGTAAAGAAACAGAATAAAAGTTACGGTAATATATTAGGATAGAATCTTTTAGGTTAGGATTTTTAGGGATCACTTGGTTAGGATAAAATCTAGGTTGTTAAGATAAGAGATCCCGAAATATCTCTTGAGATCTTTCAGTTAGAAATTTGAATTTTTAATTTGACTTTGGGTTATTTAAAATAATTTAGCTCTCCTTTTAACCACACGCCAATGTGGCATCCTTGTTTAGGCATTAGGATTTGTTATAAAGGAACGGAGTTCGAAACTTGGCATAAACATATATATCTATATATATATATATATATGTAATTATTTATTTATTATTATTATTATTATTTATTATTTATTTATTATATTTTTTTTGTATTATAAAACAAGAGTATTACATTCTACCCACCTAATAAGAAAATTTCGTCCTCGAAATTTAAATTCAAGAGGAAGAAAGAAGTTACCTAATCGCCATGAAATAAGTGGGGATAGCGATCGCGAATAATATCCTCTCGCTCCCATGTCGCTTCTCCCGGAGATCGCCTGCCCCAAGACACCAGAACAAGTAGGATGATCTGCTTCTTCAGTTCCTTGGTAGTCCGATCCAGAATAGCCATAGGTTTTTCAGTGTAGGATAAATCCGGCCGAAGCTCCAACTCAGTATGATCCAAAACATGATTATCATCTCTGACATACCTTCTCAACTGAGAAACATGAAAGACATCATGCATGCCATCCAAAGATGGGGGTAACGCCAGTCTATAAGCCACTTCTCCCAGACGCTCCAGAACCTCAAAAGGTCCAATGAACCTGGGACTCAGCTTCCCCCGACTACCGAATCTGATTACTCCTCTCGTTGGAGATATCTTCAAAAATACCTTGTCTCCAGCCTCGAACACCAGCGGCCTTCTGCTCAAATCCGCCCACTGTTTCTGTCTATCTTGAGCTGCCTTGAGACGCTCACGGATGACCTTAACTTTCTCCACCGTCTGAACTATAATCTCGGGCCCCAACAACCGCCTATCACCAATGTCGTCCCAACATAAAGGAGACCTACACTTCTCCCATACAAGGCTTCAAAAGGCGCCATCTTAATACTAGCCTGATAGCTGTTGTTATAAGCAAATTCCGCCAAGTGCAAATGATCCTCCCACGATCCCTTGAAGTCTAGCATGCATGCCCTCAACATGTCTTCGAGAATCTGAATTGTCCGCTCTGATTGTCCATCAGTCTGCGGATAATATGCAGTGCTGAACTTCAAGCGGGTTCCCAAACTTTCCTGAAGACTTCTCCAAAAGTGGGATAGAAATCTAGTGTTTCTGTCAGACACAATGTTGACTGGCACACCATGGAGCCTCACCACCTCCTGCATATACTTCTCTGCTAACAATTCCGTAGACTGCCCCAGTCTGAAAGGAATGAAATGTGCTGACTTCGTGAGGCGATCCACTATAACCCATACTGCATTATTCCCCTTCTGGCTGCGAGGTAAGGCAGTGACGAAATCCATAGTGATGTGCTCCCACTTCCATTCTGGAATTGGCAGAGGTTGAAGAAGTCCCGCTGTCCTCTGATGCTCTGCCTTCACCTGCTGGCATACTAGGCACTTTGCCACATACCGAGCAATCTCCCTCTTCATCCCATGCCACCAGAACCGTTGCTTCAAGTCTTGGTACATCTTTGTCCCCCCTGGATGTATAGAATAAGCCGAGCTATGGGCTTCAGCCAACACTTCTTGTCTAACCTCTCCTTTGGTACACAAATTCTGTTACCAAAACGGAGCGTCCCATCTACATGGATCTGCATATCTGACCTCAACCCGGCTTCCACTTGTTCCCTGAATTCTTGCAATTTAAGATCCCCACTTTGAGCTTCCTTGATCTTCTCCAATAGGATTGGTTGAATCTGCATGACTATCAATTTATCGTGAGATATTGCCCTTCGAATTACCTTCAGGTCCATTTGCCTCATCTCCTCGAATAATTCCTTCTGTTGAGTGATCTGCATTGTGATTATCAAAAAGATGTGTGCGCCGTATTAGAGAATTGTCATCCCCGGCAACGGCGCCATTTTTGATTAGACTTGAAAAGGTATACTTATTATGTGTATAGAAATGTATTTGATGTACCCTTTCTTGTCTCCGTTATAGCATAAGGCTATACCGAGTCGGATCTCAGGGAGAGCTCGCGTAGAAGCTTTACGTATGTAGTGAAATGAACAAACGAGTATTCTTCTCTTGTTTTATAAACTTAGTGAATCAAATGAAAAAGAAACCAAAAGAAGATGGATATGTTCATGGTGGAAGTGGAAAAGAAATCAAGAAGTGATGTGGATGTTGTATTCACAAGAAAAGAATAAGAAACTTAAAGAAAGTGATCCAAGACTAGATTACCTTGCTAGCTTGCCGAAGCTTACCAATCTCCTTGATAATGAAAGCTTTGCCTAATGTTGTCACTCCATAGGCTTAGAATTCCTCTCACATGTTGACCTAATTACTTTCTCATTTGCAAGATGGTGGTTTAACCATCGGAGAAGAGAAGATCATACACTTGCAAGATTAACAAAAGCAATCACCCATGAGTAGTGAAGTGGCTAAGCTAGTGGTAAACTAGTACATGGAATGAAAATTAGCTACAAGAAGCCATTAGAAAAATACAAGACATGAAAGTAAATTGCAAGAAGTAAACAAAGCAATAAGGAAAGCAATTAAAGAATGCAAGAAACTAGAATCAAACTCAAGTAGAGGAATGGAGGATGGATCAATCCTTGCATAGCTTCAAGTTGTCACCCTTGATTACACAAGCTCTCTCCCTCACAATCACTCTCTTTTGTAATGAAATCTAGGGATAGAGAAGAGAGATCTAAAGAAAGAAAACTAGAGAAAAACAACTAAAAATTACAAACCCTAAACTAATCTCCTCTCTTCTCTGATCAGTTTTTTCTCGCAGGTACAAATGAAGTATTTATAGGAGAACTGAGAAGCTTCTGGAGATAAGGTGGTTGCCACAAAATCCGGGGATCTAACGGCCCAAGATTGCCGCGCCCATGCCGCGGATCGCGGCCAGATCTGGGCCGTTGGTCCAGATCTTTCTGGTACAGTTCAGTTGAGAGTTGGTTAGCCACGTGGACTACTTGGATTCTCTGTTTGTTGCGCGAATCTCTCTGGATCTGGGTTTAGATTTGGCTTTATCCTTAAGCTTGGATTAATCACTTAATTAGTGGTAATTAAGTGATTATTTGAAAATCTCTCTCTTAAATGTGTACCTGCAAATATGTAGAGAAGAGGATTAAAATTCATATATTTATTTGTAATATGCATGGGAGTTATGATGTAAAATATGCAATATTGGATACCAATCACACCCCCACACTTATTCTTTTGCTCGTCCCGAGCAAAACAAAGAAAAAGAAAAGAAAAACTATACTAACAATTTATTACACCACTTTCGCAGGTGACGCGATTGCACTGAGCATGTGCAACAAGCCGTTAAACCTCTAGGTTACCCTAGAGGAGGAGTGTTGTCTCCTGAGGGTTTTCAGCGGATTACACCCACAAAATCCATAAAGAAAGAAGACAAATGTTAGTATTTTGAAAACGCATTTTGAATAAGAGACAAGTTTACGAACTATTTTTGCAAAAATATAAGTGATCCTAGGTCATAAGTCCACCTATAATTATTCTTTCTTAAACTTAGTCTCCATGCAAGATCTTGTTTTCAATTAAGGTAAGAATTCAAAATTGGATTGAATATTTTATCTTTCATAAAACCTAGATAGTATGCACACCGTGTAAGTGAAGATTTCCTGGGATTTCAACTCCAACCATCAAGCCATTTATTTATCTATATATATATATTTTTTCTTTTTCTGCTTTTTTCTTCCCTTAGTTTTCTTAGGCTTTCTAGTTCACCCATGTAGCGAGCCTTTAACCGATGACTCCCAAACCAGATGGTTTTAGGGCACCAGATGAGAAAACATCCCTCGGGTTTAAGGTCTCGAGTGAAAAAGGCCACAAAACTAAGGGGATTATTTTTATCACCGTTAGGCGTGAATGATCATGCTTCTTGAGGCACAATTATCCAGCTTAATAAGTGAGAACACCGTTAGGCGTGAGTAATCATGCTTCTTGAGGCACAATTTCCCAGCTTAATAGGTGATCTTTTATTTATAAATTTTTTTTTCTTTTTTTTTCTTATTTATATGGCATTTTTGGTCTTTGTCTCCATCCCAAGAAATGTGTAAGTGTAAAGTGCATATTATCTAAGGCAAAAAATTCCAGATAATAATATCTCACCAATTTTACTTACTTATCCTATAATCTCAAACAAGATCTATTACTTCAACTATGTTTAAGATGTCATAATTAAGGCTTTCTTAATCTCTAAGATACATCTTAATTTTCTTAAAAATAGATCAAAACTTTGTCTTTTATTTCAAAAAGTTTTTATTTTTTTATTTTTATTTATTTTTTTTTATTTATATTTTTCAAAGAAAAGCAAAATCTAAAAAGAAAATGGAAAATCTAGAAAAAAAAAATAAAATCTATAGATAAAATCTAAAAATAAAAGACCTAAAAAAAAATAAAAGTCCTAAAAAATAAAAATCCTATAAAGAAAAGAAAATCCTATGTTAGTAAACCCTCCCCCACACTTATTTCATGCATTGTCCTCAATGCATTATGATATATGTATGCATGAAAGAAAATGGAGAGGGAAGGGAAAAATTACCTTAAGGTGGTGGTTCCGGTGGTGGTCTGATTGGTCCACGGAACATGGCCCAATCAGCTTTTCTTTTGGTTTTCAGGAACCCACCAAAAATAGCAAAAATATGACCCACAAGAATGATGTATGCATGGAAGATTTTTATTATATACATGACCCCATCTAATTTCAAGATTTTCCTAATAATTTCAGAATCAAATTTGTCAAGATCCTTGTCCAAAAATGGAAGATGAAATGATAGAACAGTTGACTTGGACTCAGAAAGGACAGGAACTACTACTGACTCAGAAATGTGACTTAAGTCAAGTGATGGTTCAGGAGTCGAAGTGAGTTCAAAAATTGGGTCCAAGTCAAGAAATGAAAACTCAAGTCCACAATCATTTTCCAATGATGGAATGTGACTTTCTAAAGGTGAAATCTCTTTACTTCCAATATTAAGAAATTCAAGCTCATCACCGTACAATTCTTCAAAAGTTAAGTCAACATCTTTCTTAAGAATTGTACAATCAGTTTCAGAAGTAAAGAGATCGAGAAAATCAAGGTCACATTTGAGTTCAATTCCACAAAATGGAGAACTTGCCAGAATGTCAATGGAATCTTCAGAGGTGTAAAATTGGGCAAGTGCAATATGATCCTCAAAGATGAGTGATTCAACTTCATTGTGAATTGGGAAAGGATCCAAGGTTGACTCCGGGAAAGAATTAAAGTGAGGTAAAGATACCGGAGTCATTATGGAATCAGGAAGAAGGATTGAATCACTAAGTTGAGGTTCAAGATCACATTCCTCATGTAGTTCAATTAAATGTGGAGAACTTGCCAATTTATCAATGGAATTTTCAGAAGTATGGAATTGGCCAAGTTCTATGTGATCATCATAAAAGATTGGTGATTCAATTTCACAATGGATAGGAAATGGATCCAATTTTGACTTGGAAATGAATTGAAATCAGGTAAGGATATGGAAGTCATGATTGAATCTGGAAGTAGATTGGAATCATCAAGTGAAAGTTCAGGATCAAATTCATGTTCTATTTCAATTTCAGAAAAAGGAAAACTTGCAAAAATGTCAATTGGTTCTGAAGTGTGGGCAAGTTCAGGTAAGTGTGCTGAAATTGAATCTGGACTTCCAAGACTACATGACTCTTTGGATTTAACAGAGTGGCTAGTGACATTAGACATAGGATGAGAATGAAGAGATTGGATCATCAAATCTATGTCACGATTTCTAGCATTTTGAGCATGGGTCATGTCTTCTAGCATCTTTCCATAATCGATGATTTCATTATTTTGATGAAAAGAGGAAGTGTTGTCTTGGAAGTGATGGTCAAATTGTGAGTCAAAAATGTGTGATGATGGAAGAGTGGACTCACACAAGAAATCTTTACTCATTTCCATGGCAAATGGTTGATCATGATGAAAAGGTGGAACTGAGTAAGACTCTTGAAAATACTGTGGAATTGGAGAGACAAATGATTTTTGAAGTTGTTGTTCGACTCTCTGTAAATTGGCTTCTAAACTCCTTTGCAACTCAGATTTTTCTTCAAATGGAGGTTCAGAAAAAGGAGTATAGGAAGTGGACTCAGGAAATGAATATTGTGGACAAGATGAATATGGTGGACAAGGAATTTGAGAATTTAACTCGGGGTACTGGAATCCCCAATTACTCGGTGAAGAGTTGAAATTATTTTGGACATTATAATCGTTAGATGGGGTGTATGGGTCGTATTGATTCGGATAAGGCCAACCCGGTGTATGTGGTTGGTGCATATTATAAAACACCGGGTTGGAATTATCCGAATAAGGAGATGGTGTGAAATATGGATTATTATTAGGATAGAAAGAATTGTTGAATGCCATATCACACAATCACAAACAAAAATCAAACAAACAAACAAACAAAAGAAAGAAAGAAAATTCTAACCTAAGTTAGGGTAGACTTAGACCTAGACGACTCCTAACAAATAGATCGTCCACGGGAGGTTCAGTGTAGACTCTGACTATAAGCAAATCAGCCAGGGAAGGGTAAGGTTGGTGGGAGGTTTTCCGTCCGAAGACGTTCCTTAATTAAGTAACCAGCAACCTTCGGGCTTTCGACCCTCAACCCCTTTCCTAGACACTGATTTTGCAAGAGTTAAATTCCAACACTTTTCCCCCTTAGGATAATCTCCTAAATGAGTCCGAGATGTCCCTAGGGCCAACGTCTACTTTTTTTTTTATTAAATTAGGGGCTTGGGTTAGTGAGTGCTTGGGAAAATGATTTTTGGGCTAAGGAAAGGGTAATGACCTCCCCCACCTTATCTTATTTACGGGTATGCCCTTAGAATTGAATTGTGCAAGTGTACAAGAGAAATAACTAGGATACACTCAAAGCAAGAAAATCAAGCAAGAGTTTGTCCTAGTCTATATGCAATGCGAAACGTACCTTGCCTCCAGCACTCTTCAACAGTAAAAGTAAAGAATTGAAAAGACACGTGCCTAAAATGCAAGTGTCTAAACAATTTTTAGCAATTATCAACCAATTTTTACTGTTGAATTAATTAACAGGAATACAGTGAAGTATACAGGAAATCAAGTATATAAGCAGTTGTATCTTGCAGAGCAGAAGCCCCTGCAGAAAATTGGTTAGGAGTTCACTCCATTGTGCCGCGTTTCCACGGCAAAGCTTGTGGATCCGCGGCACTCTGGAGGGATCCTGGGCCCTGCTTTCTTGAGCAGAGGCCCAGGTCCACTTATATGTGACTGCAATGTATATTTTCCTGTTTCTTAACCTGTAACCTGCAAACAGAGAAGAAGAATCGTTTAGTACTTCACTTTACAACAAAAATAACGTCGCTCTCCCCGGCAACGGCGCCATTTTTTGATTAGACTTGAAAAGGTATACTTATTATGTGTATAGAAATGTATTTGATGTACCCTTTCTTGTCTCCGTTATAGCATAAGGCTATACCGAGTCGGATCTCAGGGAGAGCTCGCGTAGAAGCTTTACGTATGTAGTGAAATGAACAAACGAGTATTCTTCTCTTGTTTTATAAACTTAGTGAATCAAATGAAAAAGAAACCAAAAGAAGATGGATATGTTCATGGTGGAAGTGGAAAAGAAATCAAGAAGTGATGTGGATGTTGTATTCACAAGAAAAGAATAAGAAACTTAAAGAAAGTGATCCAAGACTAGATTACCTTGCTAGCTTGCCGAAGCTTACCAATCTCCTTGATAATGAAAGCTTTGCCTAATGTTGTCACTCCATAGGCTTAGAATTCCTCTCACATGTTGACCTAATTACTTTCTCATTTGCAAGATGGTGGTTTAACCATCGGAGAAGAGAAGATCATACACTTGCAAGATTAACAAAAGCAATCACCCATGAGTAGTGAAGTGGCTAAGCTAGTGGTAAACTAGTACATGGAATGAAAATTAGCTACAAGAAGCCATTAGAAAAATACAAGACATGAAAGTAAATTGCAAGAAGTAAACAAAGCAATAAGGAAAGCAATTAAAGAATGCAAGAAACTAGAATCAAACTCAAGTAGAGGAATGGAGGATGGATCAATCCTTGCATAGCTTCAAGTTGTCACCCTTGATTACACAAGCTCTCTCCCTCACAATCACTCTCTTTTGTAATGAAATCTAGGGATAGAGAAGAGAGATCTAAAGAAAGAAAACTAGAGAAAAACAACTAAAAATTACAAACCCTAAACTAATCTCCTCTCTTCTCTGATCAGTTTTTTTCTCGCAGGTACAAATGAAGTATTTATAGGAGAACTGAGAAGCTTCTGGAGATAAGGTGGTTGCCACAAAATCCGGGGATCTAACGGCCCAAGATTGCCGCGCCCATGCCGCGGATCGCGGCCAGATCTGGGCCGTTGGTCCAGATCTTTCTGGTACAGTTCAGTTGAGAGTTGGTTAGCCACGTGGACTACTTGGATTCTCTGTTTGTTGCGCGAATCTCTCTGGATCTGGGTTTAGATTTGGCTTTATCCTTAAGCTTGGATTAATCACTTAATTAGTGGTAATTAAGTGATTATTTGAAAATCTCTCTCTTAAATGTGTACCTGCAAATATGTAGAGAAGAGGATTAAAATTCATATATTTATTTGTAATATGCATGGGAGTTATGATGTAAAATATGCAATATTGGATACCAATCACATTGCCATAGACACTTCCGGTTTCCTACTCAAGGCGTCTGGTACTACATTGATCTTTCCAGGGTGATATTGTAGATCAATATTGTAATTAGCCATCAGCTCCAACCACCTCCTCTGCCTCTTGTTTAGCTCCTTCTGAGTGAAGATGTACTTCAAGCTCTTGTGATCGGTGTAGATTAGCAGCTGATCACCCAACTGATAGTGCCTCCAAATTTTCAAGGCGAAAATCACTGCTGCTAACTCCAGATCATGCGTAGGGTAGTTCTTCTCGTGGGGCCTGAGTTGCGTGGATGTGTATGCTATCACATGCCCATGCTGCATTAGCACACATCCCAATCCTTTCCTTGACGCATCGCTGTAAATGACCATACCACCAGTTCCATCAGACATCTTCAAAATTGGAGCCGTCGTCAACCTCTTCTTCAATTCTTCGAAGGCACTGGCACACTCTGCTGTCCATACATACTTCTCCCCCTTCTAGGTAAGCTTGGTCAGAGGTCCTGCAATTCTTGAGAAGTCTTGCACGAATCTCCGGTAGTATCCAGCTAACCCCAGAAAGCTCCTAATCTCGGTTACTGATTTCGGGATAGGCCAATCCCTCACTGCCCGAACTTTGCTGGGATCCACAGAGATGCCTTCTCCCGAAACAATATGCCCCAAAAATGCCACACTCTTAAGCCAGAACTCACACTTGCTTAGTTTGGCATAGAGCTTCTCCTGCCGAAGGGTCTGCAACACGATTCTCAAGTGCTCAGCATGTTCTTCCTCGTTCTTAGAATAAATCAGAATATCATCAATGAATATTACTACGGACTTATCTAAGAATGGAGAGAACACTCGATTCATCAAATCCATAAAGATTGCAGGAGCATTGGTCACTCCAAATGGCATGACCAAGAACTCGTAATGACCATAACGAGTCCTAAAAGCCGTCTTCGGAATGTCTTCCTCCTTCACCTTCAGTTGATGTATCCAGACCGAAGATCTAACTTCGAGAATACCTTAGCTCCAGTTAGTTGATCAAACAAGTCATCTATCTTAGGCAAAGGATATCTATTCTTGATAGTGACCTTGTTCAACTCCCGATAATCAATGCACATCTTTCTGCTACCATCCTTCTTCTTTACCAATAACACTAGAGCTCCCAAGGTGAAACACTGGGCCTGATGAAGCCTTTATCCAAGTATTCCTGCAGTTGCTTCTTCAATTCGGCTAGCTCCACAGGTGTCATTTGATATGGTGCTTTAGAAATAGGGGCAGTACCTGGGATGACTTCGATAGCGAACTCCAA
The DNA here is from genome assembly GCA_038442645.1 of Agave tequilana. Lineage (NCBI taxonomy): Eukaryota > Viridiplantae > Streptophyta > Magnoliopsida > Asparagales > Asparagaceae > Agave > Agave tequilana. The sequence goes on along the minus strand of JAVJIF010018112.1, from coordinate 41,257 downwards.
GTTTCGATCTGGCGGAAGTCCTGGTAGGTCCTCTGGAAACACATCTAAAAATTCCTCCACAACTAGTATCGGCTTCTCTTGAGTTTCTGCGGTGGCGTAGTCCCCTTGCAGCTTCTGTCTGGATGCCTTTGATTCCCCGATGAACTGGAACTCGGATTGATCTGGAATCCTGAAGATCACGCTCTTATTTCGGCAATCAATCACCGCATGATACTTACTAAGCCATGTCATGCCGAGGATCACATCATATCCACCGGTGTCTATCATAAACAAATCTGCCCTTAACTGTCTTCCGCAAATCACCACAGAACAAGACTTACATACCCTACTAGTGGTTATAACCCCATTCCCGGTACTAATTTCCCACTGATTATCCATATCATTACAGGGTATAGCATGCATCATAATGAATCTAGTAGATATGTAGCAATGGGAAGCACCAGCATCAAATAACGATACAACTGGAATGGAATGAACCAGAATGGTACCTGCTACAACTTCCTCTGATGCCTTCAGCTTGCTCTGCAGTCAGGTTAAAAGCCTTGCCCCTTCTACGTCCGATTCCTGGCCTCCGCTGAGCCTGTTCGAACACCTGTTGCTGTGAAGGAAGCGGAGCTCCTCTACCTGAGGGCACCGGGTTCCTTTTAACTGCTTCTGATGTTGGAGGGGCAGGCATAATGCTCCTCGGCCTCTTGGAAGGACAGTCAGCTAGTCGATGATCTCTGGATCCACAAGCGAGGCATTGACCATTTGCCCACCTGCAATTCCGCCGCAGGTGTCCCGGTCTCTGGCAGAAGTCGCAGACCGTCAAGAGCGGGGAAGTAGTGATCGGACGCCTGCCCAATGGAGCATTGCTGGGCTTGGATGGAGGTAACTTAGTAACTTGCTCGAAAGGTCGCTTTAATGGCCTTATCTGCAATCTGCTCCTGCTATCCTTTTCCATCACCTGCTCTAGACCACGAGCAGCACCGAGAACCTGAGAGTAAGTCCTCAATTGTTGTGTGACCAGGAACTTCTGAATATCCAGCCTCAGCCCTTGTTGGAATCGGTTCGCCCGGTCTTCCTCCTCAGCTACCATATAGGGAGCGAACCGGCTTAGCCTCAGGAACTCTGCTGCATACTCATCCACCGTTCGACTCCTTTGTCGTAAGTTGATGAATTGCTGCTCCATCTCACTTCTAGCAGTCTTGGGGAAGAACCGCTCATAGAAGCTCTCTGAGAACTTCTCCCATGTGACCGGCTTCTCCAATCGTTCCTCCTCAGCGAGCCACCATGTTCGAGCCACATCAGTTATTTGGACCTTGACTACCTCCACCTGATCCTCCGCCGAAACACGAGATGCATTCAGGAGATTGATCATATCAACCAGCCATTGCTCTGCTTCCAAAGGCTTTTCTGTACCAGTAAAAGTAGCTGGCTGCAACCTCCTGAAGTCTAAAATGTTCTCGAATTTTGGTCCCTGAGAAGCCGCAGACCTCTCCATGGCCTCCGTGGCTGTCTGTTGTGCTGCCACCAATCCATCTCGAAGAAGTGCTGTCTGCTGCTGCTGTGATTCTACCAGGCCCCGGAGTACCCCCATCAAATCAGTGGCATCTTCGCGAGCAGCGATGCGGGCAGAGAGAAGTCGTTGAGCCATTACTCTGAGAAAAAAATATTAATTAAAATATGGTGACATACTTGTACTTGTAGCTGGATTACTAAACCTTGTACTGTTGGTAAGAGCCTGACTATTTACACAACTATACACTTGAAAAACTTGGCTCAGATACCATAAAAACCCTGTCACGCCCTGTAATCATAATACTCATATAAAGGGTACGTGACGAGAGCCGACGACGTATTTTTAAAACAAATACGTTAAGCCTCAGTACATTGATTCAAATTAAAACAAGGTTTATCCATTATTCTAGCTAGAAGAAATCAAATACATAATTTCACCAAAGGTTTTACTTATTACAACATAATGAAATCATAGAAAACACGACAATAAAAGTCTCTCACATATGAAGATAAAAAGATCTGTCTACTGAAGATCAGTAAGGTGCTCGAAGTACTCCTGCTCCTACAGAGTCTCTAGATCAGAACCTGAGCAATCAAACTCAGGGTCGTCAATAGCGACCTAAGTGAGTGATAAAAAAAAGAGGGGATAAAAAGTTAACATGTAAAATCTAGCAACACATGTATAATCAAGTATAGTTATCATACTATTGTCTAGCATATATGAGTCATGATATAACACAGTGATATACATTATATAACCATTTTTACTACAATCTATCCTATATAAAGTCATGTGTCAAGATGTCCTGTGTATGTCTATTCTTATTGTCTAGTTATTTGAAATAGATAGTTGGAGACGGGTATCTGTGTTTTAGGTGGGTCCCGTACATACTCGGGACCACGGCCTCAGTTTCCTGGCGCTGAACCAGGCCGTACCGCTAGGTACTCAGTAACAGTAACAGTAGCAGTAAAACAGTAGACAGTAGACAGTGAACAGATGAGATGCCAGTCATCCCCCGGAAACCCTGCAGTGGAACCCTCTTTCGGCTGCGCAACCTGTATCCTAGGTCCACCAAAAATACCGATACCGTCTCCTCTATCGATTTCCCCACCCGGTGTAAGTTATCTAATAATCATGCTATATAATCACTGGGTATAAACAGTAACAGTAGTAGTGACAGTGTAACAGTAGAACAGTATGTATTTTCCAGTGACTTGATAACATAATCCATCTCATCATTTACAATTTTAAACAACTTTCAGATTTTCTAGAAAGCCCAACAATCACTTTAATAACTTACCATTTAATAATAGAAATAAGCAAACATTTCATAATAAATGAAAATAATGATACTTATAAAGTGAGTAAAAGAACACTCACCTGGGCTATCACGCGTCCAAGCACCAATCGAAGAAATCTACATTAATATATATTCGAATTAGAATTTATCGAACTTTTCACATACCGACTTTTACATGAATATTCTATTTATTCGGTATTTTAAATCAAATGTGGATAATCCAGATCTTTAAATAAGGTTGCATAATGAAGTATAAAGTTTATGTGATTTTTCAGATTTTATTTACTAATTTTATGTGGTTTAAATGGTTTAAAACATGAAATTTTCTTAACGGGTCTGAAAATAAAATAGCGGGTTTCAGTCTTTGAATGTAGTGATTCAGTCCCATATGTGCTGCAATTTACTCCAAACTTTTTCAGTAGATGGTAGGAGTTATCTAGAAAATTATGCCTATTTTTTATATTTTTTTTCAAATTTTTATCTAGCTAAAAAAAATTGTTTTTCAAAACTTATAGGGTCTGTTGTTGTAATTGGGTCGGATTAAATGAATTGGACTTCATTTATTCTCTGTTTTTCTTTTGTTTTATGGCCTGGCCCATTGGCCAGGCCCAGTTTCCTTTTCATTCTCTTTTTCCTTTTCTTTATTTCTTTTTTTCTTTTCTGGGCCTGGGCCATTGTGGCCCTGGTCTGATTCTTTCTTTCTTTTTTTTTCTCTGGAACTGGGCCTGGGCTCTGCCAGGCCCTGTCTTATTCTTTTTTTTTCTTTTTTTTTCCAGACCTTGGCCTGGCCCATGGAGCCAGGCCCAGGGCTTGCTCTCGGGCCTGGCCGAGAGCAGGCCAAGGAAAATTTTTTTTCCTACAAGAATTCGGCCCAGTGGCTGCCCAGGCCACTGGGCCTGGGCAACCGGGTGTGGGTCTGCACCCAGGTCCGGTGCAGACCCGGTTGCACAGACCCAGCTGGGTCTGTGCAGCGCCCTGCTCTCGGCCTTTGGCCGAGAGCAGTGGCCCTTAAATTTTTTTCCTAAATACATGCCAATATACATATATACATACATTGATAAATTTCAATCTTTCTAATACATTGATAAATTTCAATCTTTCTAACTTTTTATTTTCCATAAATAATACCTTGATACATTTCCCTAAATTTCTTTGTGAAGGGAAATTTAGTTATTTAGTGATTTATTTAAGATGCAACTATTTAATCCAATTCCTTTTTTTTTCCAGAATTTCCTTAAAATTTTCTATAAACTAATTGGGTAATAAATCATTACTTGTTTAGGTTTTTAATTGAACAAGGTGTTACATTAATGATTCCTAGAAAATAAATCTACGCATGGCAATTTAAATTTTATTGATATATTTTTTTTATACAATTTATTTTATTTGTATATATATATTAGATAAGATTAAAGTTCAAGGAGAAATTCAAGCATGACATATCATAAATTATAATTCATTTAATTATTTAAATCTTAGGGGAAATTTACGTTTTATAAGATGATTCTTAGACATGATAGATTATTAGATCTAGTTTAACAACTTAATCTAGATAGGAACAAATAAAATCATAATGCTTTAAAATAAAAATCTAACTTCATAAAATTGTTTAAAACCTACTTGGATAGATTTCTTCTTCGTCTGCTCCTCAATCTCCAACTGCTCCCCAACCTCCTAGCGGTTCTTCCATCACGATCACGATCAGTTCCAGAACGGTGAAGGAATGAGGACGAATGATGGATTAAGGCTTCTTTCTAAAACTATCGCTTTTTTTGTTTCTGTCGTAAAGAAACAGAATAAAAGTTACGGTAATATATTAGGATAGAATCTTTTAGGTTAGGATTTTTAGGGATCAGTTGGTTAGGATAAAATCTAGGTTGTTAAGATAAGAGATCCTGAAATATCTCTTGAGATCTTTCAGTTAGAAATTTGAATTTTTAATTTTGACTTTGGGTTATTTAAAATAATTTAGCTCTCCTTTTTAACCACACGCCAATGTGGCATCCTGTTTTAGGCATTAGGATTTGTTACAAAGGAACGGAGTTCGAAACTTGGCATAAACATATATATATATATATATATGTAATTATTTATTTATTATTATTACTTTTATTTATTTAATTATTTATTATATTTTTTGTATTATAAAACAAGAGTATTACACATGTTCTAACAATGTTCAGAATACAACACTCTCTTGATCGGGATGCAACTTACTGAAGAGACTGGAGTCAAAAATCTAAAAGCGTTTGGTGATTCAAAGCTCATAATCAACTAGGTTCTCGGGGAGTACGAAGTCCGCAAGAAAATTTGGTGCCCTATTATAACGCGACCATTGACATGGCAGAGAAGTTTAAAAACTTCTACATTGACCATGTACCGCGTCACCAAAATGCGCATCCAGATGCACTGGCATTCCTCGCTACTTCATGAGCGCTTTCAGTCGAAGCCATGGAGAGAGTATTCATCTACAGTCGTGACTCGTACTGTTGCAAATTTGCCTTTGAAGGCAGTAAAACTCCCAAAGGAGACCTTCAAGTTAAAGTGGTTCTTGAGACTTCGATAAGTCTGGAACCTAGGGATTGGTGATTATCTTACATTGACTTCGTATTGTATGGTATATTGCCTGATGACCCTAAGGAGGCAGCTGCCATCAGAAGAAAAACTCCTCGATTCTATTACAATGCGATCATGCGAACATTGTATTACCGATCATAAAAGTATACCTAGAGGGGGATGATAGATGTAATAGTAATCTAGGATAAATAATGCAAAATTAAAAACTTAATTGCTAACACACAACGTGTATTCAAGAGTAAGTCCAACTTTCCCATGAAGGGCTCTGGAACTACTCCTCACGATTCCTCTAAATTATGAGTTGAAGAGCTTCAATAGCTCTCTTGATTGAACACAAGTGTAGGCACATAAATAATATCAAGCATGTATCTGTATGAGCATTAAAAGCATTACAAGATATAAAGAGAGATGGGAGTTGAGAGATAGAAGATCAAATGCAAACACCGAGATATGTTTCGGGGTTCGAGCCACTGCTCTACGTCCCCACCTTCACACAGAAGGATTTTCACTATGTCCACACAGGACTTTCCACAAAAGGACCTCCAGTGAGGAGTTATAAATATAAACTGAGAGTACACAACTCCAACTCTCACTCCTCTACACAAGAGGAAGGCACAAAGAATAAGCACAAAGCAAAGAAAAATTTACAACTTGGTGATCTAATGATCACAAATAACACTTGGTGATCTTGAAAGACCACACACAATTTTCTCACAAAAAATCCTAAAGATAGATTTAGAATTGGATAGCTCAAGTATGTGAGAAATCAAAGTGTTTGAAAAAAAACAACAAACGATTCACATGGGATAAACTTCTTGATAGATAGAAAAAATGAAGAACAAAATAGAATTCCTTAAGCTTATATTTCTTTGATTTTTCAAAACTTTGAAAACAAATAAAGATAGAGAACTTTGGCACAAAAACTTCTTCTGAAACTTGCTGACAACAGTTAAGAGGTATGGAAGAATAGCTCTTGAAAATCATAATGAAAACAGCCCCCATATTTATAGCCTCTTCAAAATATAGCCGTTGGGGGTCAAAACTGCCAGAATGACCTGTCGGTCAACCGCCCAGTCGACCAGCCAATGGTTAAAAGTATGACCGTTTTAGCCTGTCGGTCGACTGCCCCTAGGCAAATGCCTTGTCGGTCAACCGAGCCGAACAGAGACTAAGTCTCCGACCATATAGGCAAGGTCTATGTGTCCGTCTTGTGCACATCGGTCGCCCGACCGGTGACCGAGCTCTGATTTGGTCGACCGCCAGTAGCCCCAGAACAGGGATTATAGGGTTGAAAATGTGGTCTTTTAAATACCTATAAATTCTCATAAAAACTCATAATTTCATAAAAATAAGTTCATATAAATATTTGAAGTATAAATATGTGTGATCAAAATTCAACACATATTACAAACACATTTGAATTATTTTTGAGGTATAGAATATTAGGTTTTAAACAAAAAACTGTATATTTCAAAATTTATTAAAATGGAAATATGTTTTCTCCAAAACTTGTAAAAATACGAAAACAAGATATTGAGACACATTTGAAGATAGTGTATATGGATAGAGTTTAATACACATATAAATGATATATCTTTGTTTTTGACATTAAATCTCGAAATAAGTTTTGATAAAAATAAAACTTGAAATCATGAACTAGAATCATCAAAATAAGTTTCTAAACATTATGAACCAAACAATGTATATGAATGACATCCAATATGCATATATACCATGTAAATTTGTTTTGATTCTATCTATTCATGAAACCAAAAGATATATTCTCGAAAATCCAAAATGGTTAAACCGAAACCAAAACTTTTGAACCTGTGTATGTGTTTATACTTGAACATATCAAAACTAACTATCCTTACATAAAGTCTAAACACTAAACAAACCTAGATACAAGTTTTCATGTAGATCTTCTTCTCCAAGATGACTCAATCCAAACACGATCCAGAACTTGACTCCTTTTGAGTTCTACATGTAATCTTAAAGCGCGAGCTCTTGAATCAACATGTGATAGCTTCAAAATTTCACTTTGAATCTTTTGTTGAAGCTAAACACCTAATAAGATCTTGATCAATATCTGAAACTTATTAAACACAAAATCATCAGTAACTTAACTTCATAAGTTAGTCATCATTAAAACTAAGGTAAAGGGCCTTTGGACTAACAGATAATACAATAGGATCTTGCTCCGATGCCTTCCACACAAAGAGGCATAGGATGTGTTCAAAGAAGCTCATAATGGTACATGCGTAGCTCACTAACTCGGCCCCAAGCTCGGAGACCGACTTAAAAGACTTGGCTACTATTGGCCGAAGATGATCCCTGACGCCATCGCCTATGCTAAGCGATACCATGCTTGTCAGATCTACGGTGACTTTGTCCATCAAGCACCTGGACATCTTCATCCGACGACTACTTCATGGCCATTTGAGATGTAGGGTATGGATGTTATCGGACCCATTAGCCTCTAACATCCAAAGTACATCGCTTCATCTTGGCCATAATAGATTACTTCTCTAGATGGGCGGAAGCTATTCCCCTAAAGGAAGTAATGTTGGCCCAAAGGTTACAATCCTCGGTTTTGTGTTTTGATGATACCAAAGCATATGAAGTATTTGGTACTAATCAAGTTCAAGAGTGTATTTTAAGGTTCAAAAAGATCTAACAGGGTTCAAGAAGATCTAACAGGTTTCTTCCTTTAAAGGAAGGTGTTGATGGCTCAAGGGTACTCAAGAATGGGATCATAGCTCAAAGCACTCAACGTCGCTTAAACGTCACTATCAGAGAAGCCCGCTTGAAGATTCTTGTAGTCGATTAGAACCTTGTAAGAAACTACTTTGTTAAAGAGTAGAATATAGATTTGAGCTTCAAAGATATACACACACAAAGTGCACGTTTTCAAAAGTATGATTGTGATACTTGTTCCACATTTTCTTAGAAATTTCTATCTCAGTTTAGAACTTGTATCTCATGACTATATATGTCTTCTCTCTTCCAAAATTCAAACAAAAATTATTTAAAATTTTTCTTTATTTTCAAAAATTACTTTGACCCAATTTTTGGCCTAGGTTGGTCGACCGGGCAGTCGATCATCCCTATTACAGGCCAGAACGGTCAACTACACGGTCAACTGAACCTCTGACAATTGGGTTGTGCATGTTGTGCACATTCTCCGTCGACCGGTCCCTTATTGCGGACGACCGGGCGGTCGACCGCCTGTAACTAGTTTGGTCTCGGTTAAACACGGTCGACTGACCGGTCGACTGAGAGCCAACAGTCAAATTTTTTTGAATGGCCGGTCGACCGACAGATTGCCGGATTGGCAGTAACTGCCAGTTATTTCAAATCTGTTTTTAAACATGTTTCTTTTAAAGCGTCAAAAGTTGAATTTCTCAATTTCTTCCTTTTTAGACTAGGTAAAACTATTCTAAAAGAGTTTTTTAAAACCTATATAAAGGGTCATTGGGATTGAATATTTCATAACAACTAATTCTATTGAAAATCTAGTTGTTGTTTTTAAAGAGAAAAAGTTTCAAGTTTTCTTTGTACTCTTATTTTCAAAGTTTTTATTGAGTTTTTCTGCTCTTAAAATCTCTCTTTTCTGATTTTCACTCTCATTTACATCCTTGAGCTTCAAGTTAAATTTTACTCTATGGGGTTTTTGTAAAAGAGTTACAAAGAGAGTGTTTGTGATCTCTTGATCACTCAGATCTTGTTATCTCAACTGGCTTTTTGCTGCCTCTGGTGTAGAAGATTGAGTTAGAAAGTTGTGTACTCTGAGTGATTATAATTTCTTATTATAAGGTTTCTTTGTGGAGGATCCAATAGTGCATAATGAAATCCTTCACTGGTGGTGAAGGCGAGGACATAGCGGTGGCTCAACCTCGGTACAAATCTTTTTGTTTGTGATTGCTTTATTGTCTCATTTACTTGTTTATCATTCATTTATTCTGTCGTTCAATACTCATCTCAACAAGATAGCAATTGAGCACCCCAACTCTTATCTAGAGGAATCACGAGGAGAAGTTCAGAGCCCTTCATGGGGAATCCGACTTCAAGTCTTGTTTTGAGTGATAGGTTGCATTATTTCATATTAAATTGTCTAGACTTTTCATTTGATTATCTATTCACCTATTCACCCCACCTCTTGGTGTAATTTCAATTGGTGTCAGAGCCTTAACTCTAGATTTTGGCTTAACAACCTTAGAGAGATCCTAGTTGCTAATCATTTCATTGACATCTTCATTCTCATCCATTAGAGTTAAAATGGCTGAAGGTATTAAGACTCCTCCCAAGTTTGATGGCCTTAACTTTCTTATATGGAGGTTAAGATGATCGTGTTTTTGCAATCCCTAAGAAGCCGGGTTGCAAAGGTGATGACTAAACCCTTTAGTGTACTCACTGGTGATGAGGACACTTGGTTCGATATTGCCACTAAGTAATTTGATGCCAATGAAAAAGCACTATATGCATTGCTTCAAGTCTTGAACGATGACGACATAGCTGGTTCATTCATTGCAAATCCACCTACAAGATGTGGTCATGCCTAGTGGTCACTCATGAGGGAACATCACAAGTCAAGAAGGATTGATCTCTTGCGTTCCCAATATGATAACTTTACTATGCATGAAAATGAGTCCATTGATGATATGGTTACAAAATTTACTACAATAACTAATGATCTTGCTTTTTTAGGTGATGCCATTGATAATGATCAAAAAGTCTGGAAGGTCATTCGTGCACTTCCACCCTAATGGGAAGTCAAAGCTACTACATTAAAAGAGTTAAACGACAAAGAAGGGATGGAGCTCACCGGTCTCATCGGCAACCTTAAGACTCATGAGTTAGAGATGAAGGCTAGAGAAGAAATGGCACCACAAAAAAAGAAGACAATTGCCTTCAAGTCTACTCCCACCATCTCTGATGATGATGAAGAGAAAGATGATGAAGATCTTTCCCTCCTTGTAAGAAATGTAAGGAGGATGTACCATAAGGCAAAGATCAAAAATAGGAGACGATGACAAGGAAAGGAGGAAAAGAAAATCATCTGTTTCAACTGTCAGAAACCGGACATATCATTGTCGAATGTCCGGATATCAAAAACAAGCCTCTTCCTCAAACAAGCCAAAGAAGCCATTTAAGAAGAAAGCTCAAAGCTATATGGGATTCAGAAAGTAAATCCGAAGAGGAGATGGATACGGCAAACGTGTGTTTCATGACAAATGATAACACACCTAAGGCAACTTCTGAACCTGACCTTGATGATTATGATTTAACTATGGATTAATGAGATGCATTTGTAGAACTTTCAAATAATTATGATTTTCTAAGAAAAAATATCTGAAAGCGAAAAAAGAAAATGAAGTTCTTTAAAATAAAATTATCACTCTTTCTAAAGAAAAGGATGATTTATCTTCCACTCTTTTATCCACACAAAAAGTTTTTGATGCATACAAGATTTCATATAAAGCAAAGTTTCTCATTATTGATGTAAATGAAATTTCTACTTTAAAAACTAAAATCAACACTTTGGGAAATGTTTTAAAGAAATGTGAGTTTGATAAAGCTAAATTAGAGGTCATGTTTTTTAAGAAAAATTCTTCAAAGAAACATATTCATACTACACATACTCACACTTCTAAATCACACACTAAGCATGCTCATGTTTCACATGCTCATCATACACATCATGCATTCATATATGGTAAAGTCATGTACTTATTATGGCCGAAAGAGTCACTTAGCTAAATTTTGTTTTGATCGTATAAATGTTTTTAATAATCATATTTGAGTTTGAAGTACTAATATCATAGGACCCAAGAAAATATGGGTACCAAAATCAACAACTTCATTATTTGATGTATGTACACACCAGGGCTTCAAGACGTAGGGAGCGGTGGTATCTTGATAGCGGTTGCTCAAGACATATGACTTGGGACATCAATAATTTTGACCCTATAAAGGTACAATGAAAGTGGCACCATCACCCTCGGAGATGACTCAAAGGGCAACATTATCGGTATAGGTAACATTAAAATTGGTTCATCTCCATTTATTGAAAATGTTATTTTAGTTGATAAACTGAAATATAATCTCTTGAGTATTAGTCAAATATGTGATCGAGGTTTCAAAGTTATTTTTGATGATTCTTCTTGCAATGTTTTAGATGATAAAATTGATGCGTGCATTCTTTCCAGATTTCGTGAAAATAATGTATATGTTATTGATATTTTAAATTTAGATTGCAATGCTACATGTTTAAATGCTTTTAATGAGCATTCTTGGTTATGGCATAGAAAATTAGGCCATATATCTTTTGATCAGCTATCTAGAATTTACTCTAAGGAATCAGTGAAGGATATTCTTTACTTGAAGTTTGAAAAGAACCACATTTGTGATGCGTGCCAACTTGAAAAACAAACCAAGTCCTCTTTCAAATCAATAAAGGATATCATGGCATTTAGACCATTAGAGTTAATCCACATAGATTTCCTTTTCCCTATTAAAACCAAGAGTTTAAATGGAAACATTTTGTTTTTGATTGGTTGATGATTTTTCTCGTTGTACATGGGTTTTCTTTTTAGAATATAAAGATCTTTTTTGTATTTTAATGTTTTTAAAAAAGGGTTAAAAAAGAAAAGGGTTTTTTTGATTTTGTGCATTAGAAATGATAGAGGTGGTGAATTCATTAACCATTCTTTTATCACTCATTGTGAAGAAAATAGAATTAGGCATAAATTATCTTGTCCTAGAACTCTACAATAAAATGTAGTCCTTGAAAGGAAGAATCGTACTCTTCAAGAAATGGCTAGGACAATGATTAGTGAATACAGACTCCCTCAATATTTATGAGCCAAGACCGTAAACACTTCATGTTACATATCACATAGAATTTATTTTTGTAAAATACTTTCAAAACTTCTTTTGAAATTTACTATTTAAGAAAGCCTAATATTTCTTACTTTAGGGTTTTTGAATATAAATGTTTTGTTTTAAACACCAAATAACCTAGATAAATTTGATGCTAAAGCTTTTGAAGCTATTTTTGTTGGTTATTCTAACACTAGAAAGGCTTATAGAATTTTAAATAAATCTACTTTGACAATTGAAGAATGTATGCATGTTAAGTTTGAATAATCTAATGCTTTTGTTAAGAATGTTGTATAGATTGATTCTTTAAGTGAAGATATAGAGAAAGTAACTTTGAAGGACTCATCTATCCAAGAAGATAAGCCAAAGCTTGATAAACAAGGTGAAGTTTAAGAGGTTGAAGTGACACCAACACTACCACTTTCAAAACATTAGAAAATCACTACAAGTCATCCTAAGGAACTCATCATAGGTGATGTATCAAAGGGGATAGCTACTCGCTCCAAACTCCATGATTTTTATGGCCATTTTGCTTTTATTTCTCATATTGAACCAACGAACATCTTCGAAGCTGAGGGTGACTCATATTGGTTGCTTGCAATGCAAGGAGAGCTCAATCAATTTGAGCGTAATCAAGTTTGACACCTTGTTCCTAAACCCCATGATAGACCAACAATTGGTACTTGTAGACTGTCTAAAAATTACTGAAGACAAGTCATCGGATAGCATACTCCATACTTTAGACACAAGGCTGATAAAAATCATTGACGCAAATGTCAAGATACGAGGCTCGAAACCCGTGTCTCAGTGTCATTATAAAGCCAAGACGCAGGACTCAAAACCCGCGTCTTAGCGTCATTCCAGAGCCAAGATGCAGGGCACGAAGCTCGCGTCTTAGCATCACTGCAAAACCAAAACGCAGAGCTCGAAGTCCGCATCTCAGTAGAGCTCGAAGCCTGCTTCTCAGCAGAGCTCGACGCCCGTGTCTCAGCCCAAACATAGGGCTCGAAGCTTGCACCCCTGCATCACTGCAACGCCAAAACGCAGAACTCGAAACCCCGTCTCAGCACCACTATAATGCCAAGACGCAGAACTCAAAACTCACATCCTAGTATCACCGCAGTGTCAAGACGCGAGGCTCAGAACCTGCGTCCAGCAGCATCTCAATGGCTAAACGTAGAAATCCAGCCTGCGTTTCAACTGCAGAGGAGCCCTGCTTCTCAGTTATAACTACCCTCATTACGGGTCAGTTACTGCCCACGTAATGAGGGGAGTTAATCCCCATCTTGGAGGGTTTGTAGGGGACAGTTTTACCCCTAAAAACCCTATAAATAGCTCAGTTTACTATTGAAGAGGGATAGAAATTTTCAGCTGAGGAATACTGATAAAGAGTTCAACTCTTCTACACCAACTTGTTGAGTTCAAGTTTTTGCCCAAGTCTCTTTGAGATTTCATTGGATAGGAGCTATGCACCATTCGTGATCCAAGGAGAAGATTTTCTGAAGAGCTTGACGTTCACTCAGTCAATGAAAAATAAGATTCACTTTACACCGCTACATCATGAATTCAGCTTTAAACAAAGGAGAGATCTAATTATTCTCCCCTCTTTTGTAATCAGATTGTTGATCCATTGTAATTTTCTTTACAATCAAACAAAGAATTTACACGCTTTTAATTTTCCCGAGAAATAAGAGACGACAACTCCGGTAGGGACTACTTTCTCTACTGATGAGCAAGTTGTGGCGCAAGGTGACGTCACTTTCATGGGAAAAATGATCTAGTCACTTGTCATGGAGTTCAACCAGGCAAAAGTATGAAGAGTTCCTCTCATCTAGCTCTAAAAGCCCTAGGGTGGCGCAGCAGTACCACAGAGTCTCTTCGGAGGTCCGCTCTTAAGTCCCTACAGAGATTTCTCCAAAGATGGCCTACACAAACTACGCCATTCTTTTTGTGTGTCACGCGCGTTGCCCGCATCAACGTCTCCCACGAGACCCGTGAGGCTAAGTCGTTGAAGGTCAATCAGGCCACGCCCTTCCTCTTCCTCAGATCTAGGTTACCGCGAGTTCCTAACAACCCGCAAAGGGTAATCGGAATGTCGAACGTCAATAAAGGCGACGCGTACAACGACTATAGATGCAAGAAACTGGAAAAAAACCTTTGTCCAGCAGATACAGAACGCGAGCTCATGCCTGTGTCGCTTTTGAATCACATCAGACACATGAAGTCTGTATCTGGATACCAAAACGCAGAGCTCAAGAGGCTCACATTTCTAAGGCCTCACCTCCCAGACGCAACATTCAACAACACGAGGTCCGCACCTCTTCTTAGAAGCATGAGACCCGCGTCTCTATAATAGAAAGCGGGACCCATAATGTTCACGTTTCCCAAGTGTCGCTAGCCGAATGCAATAATTAGCAACGCGAGATCCGCATCTCTTCTCAGCAGAGGCACGAGACTCGCATTTCTAAGCTAAAGCACGAGAGCCGTGTCTGTTCTACAGAGCGTGAGCTCCGCGTCTCTGAACCCTGCGTCTCGGAGTTGCGATGCAAGGTTAACATTCGGGAGCTGAAAAGTCCTTATCCCCAGAGACTCAAGATTGGCCTATTTGATGCCCCTCCGATGGATCTAAGGATTACTTGACAAAGAAGAGGAGTGCTCATCAAAGCACTCCATCATGTTGCTATGAACGGCTCATCACAGCGATGTTCTCTGAATGCCACTACAGCTCGCATGTAAGCAAACAGTCGGTGTTCAAACAGTTATCATCTATGTCAATCTTGCAATCGGCCAAGAGGTGTCATTCCCGCACAAGGAGAACTTCCTCTGACGCAGAGTACCCTAAAGTTACTGCGAACATGGCAGGTCCAAGTATTACGCCAATCAGAAGTAAGGGGAAGCAACCAATAGTCAGCTCTGACGAGTCTGACATTGAACCAGCAGGAGTTTACTGGCATACCGCACTCGAGTGGCGTAGTAGCCCCAGTTGATTATAGTGCCTTTGTCTAGGGCATTGAAGTAAGTGAATCACACTCTGCTGTTGCGGAATCACAGACCTTGAACTCTTCTGTAGAAAAGAAAGCCTCCGCGTATGGCAAGCACTACTGAAGAAATGACCAGGAGCTTTGAACAGCAAGCCCAGGCCCAGAGGAACAAATCGATATGATTCGTGCCCAACAATAATCTATTGACACCCTCAAGTAGGTGCTTTCGCAATTGCTTGAGGGCAAGAAGAAGCTGAAGGCCAAGACTTCTTCTAAGAAGTCTAAGGGCAAACGGAAGGAAGGGAAAAGCTCATCTTCTGCACATATTGAGGAGGAGAAGCATTCCAACTCTAGTCTTCCAAGCCTCCATCCGAAGAGGGAAGCAATTCAGAGAACGGGAGCACTCATTACAAAAGGATGAATAAACTGGAACAGAGTCTTGAAGCCCTCACCAATCGGAAAGGCCTCCAAGAAGCAAGAGTGGTCCGGCCATACTAGACTGAGTGAGATCTTGTCCCGAACCCTCCTAAGTTCAAAGCTCTGACCCTACAGGCCTTTGACGGCAAAGGGTCACCGAACCAATAAATATACTTCATGTCTCAGACAAGGAATGTAGTATCAAATGATGCCATCCTGGCGCGTTTGTTCATCGGCACTCTAAAGGGACTCGCTTTTGAATGGTTCATGAAGCTCCCAGAAGGCTTCATCAAGAACTGAGGTGATCTGGAGAAGCTTTTCCTTACACACTTCTTCGAAGATGACTTGGAATTACCATGCAACTCTCTTGGCAATGAGGCAATGAAAAGGAGAGTTAGTTAAAGCATTTGTGGAGAGATTTCAGAATATGGCACTCCGATGTCCTAGCGGTATGACCCAGGCCACCCTGGTGGAAACATGCCATCACAATTTGCAAACCTCACTCTTAGCTCAGATAGGAGTTGCTGAAACCCGTACCTGGAAACAGTTAGTCCAACAAGGTGAACAGGCAGAAGAGATTGTCGCCAGGGTTAGGGCAGAAGAAAACAAGCCCAGACCCGAAAAGTTGACACGGCACACGCTAGAAGTATCTTTCAATCTAAACGGGAGGATACATTGGCGACAGAGACAAAGCCTCCCACACACCCCAGCCGACTAGAGGGGGTGGTTCTTCAAGTCAGCTACGCGCCAATAAACAATACTCCTTCAAGGACGAGCATGTTGATTCGTTGTTCAAGTTACTCAACAAGAGCAACAGATTAGAGCTTCTTGAAGCTAAACAACCCGAGAAGGTCGGCAAGACCAACAATCCCAACTATTGATCGCACCACAGGATGCTAGGGCACCCTGCCAAGAGCTATTACATCTTCAAAGACATCCTCTAAGCTTTGATTGATGCGGAGGTGCTCAAGCTCCGCCCAGAGCAGAAGAAATTGATAGCTAACATGACATTATTTCTTCAGTTCGGGGTACAGTCTCCAACGCCGGCTGGAGTAGTTCCCATCATGAAAGGGAAACTAAGGGTACTTAATATAGATCCACACCACCAACAGGAGAAAGATCTCGTATTTGTTCCTACTCCTAAGGGAGCAATCATGTGGGTTCATCCTGACCTTGTGGAAGGCCAACAGTGGACTATTATTACCAACAGGAAGTCTAGGGGTAAAGAAAAAGCTTCACCTTATAATGTGGGCTTCACCTTATAATGTGGTATGTGCTTCCTCCCAGAAAGCAGAAACTGATGTCCCTTCTCTAACTGACTCAGAGGAGGAGACAATCGTCCTTGCTGCAGAACCGAATGCGCCGCTCGTAGCAGGGTCCCGCTCGGGTCAGTCGTACTTGAAGAAATATGACGAAATGGTGACAAATCCGCCTAAACCCACCCCTAAGCCAACCAAGCAATCCACGAGCAACTCATGGAGAAATAAAAGGAGCTTCGGTATTCCAAAGTTCTCCCCAAGGACAAAGCAGAAGGATCTTCAACATCTTACCACTTTGATGTCTTGGCTCAATTGGCCAACATCCTAGCCAGGATCACGCTCTAGAGCTTCTGAGACTGTCAAAGTCAACAAAAGAAGCTCTGAGAGAAGTTTTAGCTGATGCTGACATCTTTATAGCCCAGATCTTTAGCTGAACCACGGAAGGAAGATAAAGAAGACTGCCTCCACGCCTCTCAACATGCCCTTTGCATAACTTTTACTCCAGACGACATGCAGGTTAAAGGGAAACATGATTATACTTCATGGGTTTATTAGATCGTCTGAAGTGAGCCGCATTCAGGTGGATCTAGGATCTACATTGAGCATCATGCTCCGCCGGGTCATGCAACACTTGGGAATCCCCACTCACTGATTTAGTGCCACACAAACTACCATTTATAGTTTCAACGCCAACGGTATGCACCTAATAGGAAAAATTAAACTCAAATGTCAAATTGGGGACCTAAGATCTGAGATGACATGCTACATTATTGACGCTGACACTTTGTATAATTTACTGCTGTGAGACGACCGTGGATTCATCACAACTCCATCGTCCCCTCTACTCTTGATCAAGTCATGAAGTATATTAATGGGGATGGAAAAGTCCGAATGTTGATCACTGAAAGACATCCGTTCAAGGAGATAGAGAACTACTTCACAGACTCCCTCCTGTACCAGAATTCTCTAGAGACAGGCGAGAATCCCCAGCCAAAGGAACCAGACTCTGGTAATAAAGCTGACATTGAATCAGAGGCAGAAGAAGAATATCTTTGGGAGTTGAACCCACTTGTAACGAGTATTAATAAGCTCAATGTCAATAACACCGCCAATGATGTAGGCGAGCGGTATATTAATAAAGAGTTAGATTTGACTTACTTTTCTGTGTTTGCTTCTAATTCCATGCCATCAGATACTAGTAGCGATGTAGGTGATGACCCCTGATTGGCAATAGATGCCCTGACATCATTGCATGTACCTGTGAGGTCATCTCTCACGGTATATCAAGGCGTCAGTGATGCGCAAGGATCATTCTTTGAGGTCCCAGTAAGACACAAAGGCCAAAAATTGATTCTTTTTAGAAGAGTCGAATCCAAATCAACGACTTAGGAAGACTCAAAAAGCGGAATAAACCCCCTCAGTTCTATTATTATGATTTGGATGTACTCAGAATGATGGAGAATATAAGGTATGATCTAACAAGTGGTCCTAGCTTGAACTTCAGCAAAAGAAGGAGAACACTGCTTTGATCCTTCGTTCCAAAAGGGAAAGCCCCTGATTATTATCATCGAACACGCAGGGGGTTGGGCTTTGTGTAACTCCAATCTTGTCAGCCTCTGAGTCTGAAAAGTCATTATATCATAACCACTTGTCAGGCACGTCATCGTGGGAGTCAGATGTCAAGTGTCGGCAACATCTTCAAAGACCTTTCGGTAAACATGATTTCAACAAGCTACCCAGAAGATGGAGATGAAGAAAGATCCAGTTGGATACAGATTCTTGGATCAAACACCTAAATACTCTCTGAGATAGTCGCTTTGAGCAACGCGAACCACCCATAAAGGATAAGGTTATCAAGATTAATTTGAGAGATGAGGATCCCAGCCCATCTTCATAGGCAAAAGCTTATCACCCCCGTGAAAGACGATCTAATATCTCTTGTACCAAAATATATAGATATTTTTGCTTAGAACTACGAGGATATCCCTGAGCTTGATCCTCAAGTGACTATGCATCGTCTCAACATCAATCCGGATGTGAAGCCCGTCAAGCAACAACGACGGTTACCCCGGAGGTAATGGAAGCGATCTGATCAGATCGGTCACATATATTACATATATATTGTCACATTGCCATTATCTAATAAATCCTATTAATAGTTCTTATTTTTATTTAATAATGCGCAGGCCCATTGCTAAAGGAGAGAGAATAGAAACGAATACAAAAGCCCATCAAAATTCTGATTTAATTCAGAATTAATTCGAAATCAGAAAATTAAGGCTGATTAAGGCAAATCAGAGAAGACAAAATCAGTTGAAAAACGGTTAAGACAAATCTTCACAAATCAGTTAGTTAAAACTAAAGATCAAAGGAAGTTTTGTCAAAATCCTAGGCCTAAACTGAAAATTCAGCTGAAGATAAACAAAAATCGAGGAATCAAAGACGTGTGCCCCCGGGTGTGGCCGCCTGGGCACACCTAGGCCGCGAAAATGCGGCCAAAGCCGCATTTCGTACGCTCTCCCTGTTTGGGGGAGCGTTTGCTCCCCCTATTTTCGTACGCTCTCCCCTGTTTGGTTTTGCCTATAAATACGGAGTTTTTCAGAGACTACAGGGAGCGATCATGCAGAGATAGATTTTAGGCCAGTTTTCCATTCTTTTTAGTGTAGGTTTTTATTTTCTTTTTATATAATTTTCAGATTTCATTTATGTAATTTAGAAGAGATCAGAGTTTTATAGGAGATTAGAGTGAGCTTGTGCTGAGAGTGACACCGGTGTAAGTTGTTCTCCTTTTCTCTTATTGTTACAACATTGAATCTAAGTTACAATTTTATGTTCTTCTTTGTTTTCATGTTCTTCTTCTTTTTTCTACTTCTCTTCTTTGGTACCAATTGCTATCTAAGTGAGTTTTATAGCATCAAAAAAGTCTTGCCTTTGCGAGTGCCATCGATAGCTCATGACGATAGATTTTAGTTTCAATCTGTATCATTTCATGCTTGTATTGTCTTGATGATATAATGTGGAAGAGACGAGAATCAATTTTTATGGGCTATGCACTAATCGCTTCCACTTCAAGGTAACATCATTGTCACAGATTCAAGGTAAGTATTTGGCCAAAGGAGGTAAGTTCTTCTTTTAAGTTTTCTTTCTTTTAGTTTAATTTTTAGTTTAGATCATCAACACCATCAACTCTCAAATCCTTTATCACTCTTTTCAATTTCTTTATATATATCCATTTTTATTTTCTCCACCTTCTCAATCTATCACTTTCATTCTAACTTAACTTTAAACTATTTTTCCTTTTCTTTTAAAGAACTAAAAAAGATCTTTAACCATTGAATGTAACTTAAAAGAGAACTTGCTAAAAAAGCTTCCATCGCTAGTCCTCCTTGTGGATCACAACCCGCATAGCCACTTGCTATTTCGATAGTATTGAGTACTTGCACTCTTTATTCTAAGTTCTGAAATTCTGTATTCTTGTGTGCAGTTTTTAACTCAATCAAATTTTGGCGCCATTGTCAGAGAGAGACGGTAAGTACTTCATTTTTTAAGTCATTTTTTGTTAACTTTCTTCTTTGTTCTTGGTGTGCAGTGATAAATATCAAGAAATTTTTGCTACAGCCTGGACTCTGATCAAGAAAGCAGCGCCCAGAAGCCCTCAGATTGCTACATTCCAGTGGCAACTTGAGTGAACTACTAACCTATATTTTTACAGGTTGACTGAATTGCAAAGCTAAATTTCTGTAGCTATTTATTTTCTTGTTTGTCTTACTGTACATACTTTCTAACCTCAATAGTAAAATGATGTTTGTTAAATGCTAAAAACGGTTTAGACTTGCATTTATGCACGTGTCTAATTCATTTACATTTTACATTACTGTTGAAGAGTGCTGGAGCAAAGGTACATGTGCATAGCATGTAATATAGGAACACTTTTGGATTGTTTACATTGTTTAAGTGTAGCCTTTCATGTACACATTGCACAAAATTGATTAAGGGCTTGTCCTATTAACAAGATAAGGTGGGGAAGTCATTACCCTCTATTAGTCCACAAACATGTTGGCCCAAAGGCTTTCCACTCTAGTTTTGATGATGACTAACTCATGTAGTTATGAGTACTAATAATCTTGTGTTTTAGTCTCAGATCATTTATCAAGATATTAGTTAGTGTTTAGCTTCAACAAGATGATTTGGAAGCTTGCACATGTTGATTCAAGAGCCCGCGCATCAAAGATGATATATTGCAATTGCTCGGTGAATCTAAGAAGTTTGTGGATCAAGTTAACTTGGAGATTGCGCTCTACAAGAAGACTTAGGTATCCATAGTCTTAGTTTGGGTTTAGAACTTAATTGTAAAGATTAGTATAGTATGATAAGCTCAAGTTCACAACACACATGTTTCACGTTTTGAATATTGGTTTTCGGTTTTTGGTTTAACCGATCTTGGTTTTCATGAATAGATTTTATATCAAAACAAGTTTACATGGTTTAGTGTATATATGATTTGTTCTATATACATGCATGCTTCTATTGCTTAAACAAACTTAGTTTGATATTCTATTTCATGTGTTTTATGTTTTGGTATTTTTATCAAAACATTATTTTGGACTTAATGACAAAAATTATGATATATATATATATATGTTTCTTGTATATTGAATTTCTATTCATATACAACATGCTTCAAAAGTGTTTAAATATCATAATTTGTATTTGGAAGAAGTTTTAGACAAAACGTATTTTCTATTTAAGATTCCAAGTTTTAGAAAATACGAGTTTTGTTTTTGGCAAAATTTCTTTGACACAAAAATAGTCAAATATGTTTGAAATTTGTGTTGGGATTTTTAACACAAGTTCATCTTTCAATATAAAATGACAAAACTATTTTTGTGGAATTTTAGAGATTTTGTGGGATTTATTATAATATTATTTACTTTGTTTTCTGACCTGAACCGGTCGACCGGCTGTCTACGGACCAGTCGACCGGAGTCCTGGCAGAGTGCACGTATCCGTGTGCACGTCTGTCGGTCGACCGGTAGGCTACCGGTAGTCGACCGAAGTTTTTAGTTTGCTCTCTGTATCTTACCAGTCGACTGGTGGTCTACCGGCCTTCGACCGATAGTTTATCTTTTATCTTTTCGGTCGACCGGCTGTCTACCGATAGTCGACCGGTACATGTTTTGAGTCTCAGTCAGGAGCAGTCGACTGTACCAGTCGACCGATAGTTCATAACGGTCAAATTTTTGAACTATCGGTCGACCGGGCCAGTCGACCGATATGGCCGTTGAACAGTAAAACGGGCATATTTTTAAATCTGTTTTAACTTGATTTTTGAAATTAAATATCCGTTGGAGGGTATATTTGGAACTAATTACTTCCTAATCTTCAGTAATTAATTCCTAACCCTAAACCCTAGCCCTCTCCTATAAATAGGGGTGTTTGGGGAGAGATTCTTTAACAAGAGAAAAGAGGTTTTATTGATTGCTAAAAATTCAAAAGAGCTTTATTTTCTTCAAAGTTTTTGGGCTTAAATCTTATATCTCTCTGGAGTTTATGCAGCAATCAAAATTGGTTTTGGATTCAAAGTTAACAATCTTTTGTGTTTTGATTAGGGTTTTGAAAAACCAAAGAAAAGGGATTTTGGGAAAGGCTTTCTATTTGAACTTCTCTATCTTAATTTGATTTATTTCCCAAAGATTTTCTTTGTGTTGCTGGTTTCAAATCCCTTGGTTTTCTCCACACTTGAGCTACAATCTACTATATTGTCTATAGGCTTTGTGTGAGAAAAAGGAGATTGTTTGTGGTTGTTGCTTTAAACCACCAAGTAGCAAGAATTTGTTTTGTGGTTGTTGTTGTATACCACTAAGTTGTAATCCTTTACTTTGTGTGGCTTTGTGCCTTTTGCCTCAAGAGGAGGTTGTGGTCCTTGTAACTTTCTTTGTGATAGTGAGAGTGTTAGAATCCATCTGGGGATGGCGGGGATGTAGAGCTGGGTGCTCGAACCTCGAGAACATATCTTGGCGTTTGCGTTTGATCGATTGGCTCTCTCTCTCTATCTCTATTTACCTTGTGCCTTGCATTTATATTCATATTGTTCATCATATTTGCTTGGCTTGGTTGTGTGTGCATCACTAGTGGATCACACTTGAGTGCTCATTGCATTTAGATTTTTAATTCCGCATTTAGTTCCATTGATTAGCATCATCACCTATTCACCCCCCTCTAGGTGATTTTCAATTGGTATCAGAGCTAGTGCTCCTGATATTTTGGTTTAACAACCTAGGAGTAAAAGATCTTGGTTTGCTAATCTTCATTTGCACTTCATTTGCACTCACATCTTAGATTGCATTCATGGCTAGCCCTCCTATGTTTGACCATTTTAGACTTGATGCATGGAAGGTAGACATGACTAGGCATTTAAAGAATCTAGGTCATCTAGTTTATCAAGCCATCACTATAGAAGACCACCCAAATACTAGTAAGCATAAGAAGGCCAATGCATTAGCCCTTAGGACACTTCAAGCATCTTTAAATGAACATCTTTTTCCTATATTTGCTAAATATGATTCGGCTTTTGCAGTTTGGAGTATTCTAACTTCTCCGGAGCTACCCGTGATCATCAACAAGATAAGGAAATCTAAAAGAGAAGCTTCCGAAGAGCTTGGCTTTATGGCATATGGGAATGACTCTCATGAGGTACATTCAAATTCCCTCTTAATGAAAGCTCTAGTTCTTTTTGCAATGGTTGTTTTGAAGTTCAAAATTTGAATGTTGAACTTGCTTCTAAACTTGAAAGTTTTATGGAAAAACATAACTCTTTGAAAAAGAAACATTTTGATTTAAAAGGAGAATTAAAGGATTTATGTTCAACTTTTGAATCGGTTTTGCAAGAGAAGGAAGAGATTACTAGTGAACGTGACTCACTACAATCTCAACTAGACATTGCCTTAAAAGAGATTGAAGTTTTGAAAAATAAAAATGATCTTGATGATTGTGATGATATTGTTGAGCACAATGAGGTTTTGTCTTCTAGATTGGATCTTGTTTTCAAGGAAAATCTTACTTTGAAAAATAAAATTGATTCTATTTCAAAAGAATTGGATTTGATTTTGATTAAAAATAAATCTTTGCAAAATGAGATTGATATGCATGTGTGCCATGATAGTATTGCTTCTTGTTCTAGCACACCTATTGCATGCTCCACTTTGTCTTCTAACATAGAAAATGATATAAATGTTTTGAAGAAAAGTGTTGATTGTTTAGGCTCCACTTTGAGCCATTGTGCCATGAATCACTCACGTTTGGAAACCTTGGTTCGCAAGAAACAAGTTCCAACCTTGCATGCACACTCTTCTATGCATACACATGCTTCTCATGATCACTATCATCATATGTATGCTCACGTGTACACATGTACACATTGTGGTCGAAAAGGCCACCTTGCTAGATTTTGTTATGATCGCATTTATCATGAAAATTTAGCAACTAATCTTGTGTGGGTTAGGAAAGATACTAACCCCCGTGGACCCACAAGAAAATGGGTACCAAGATCCACCACTTTGATGTTTGATGTAGGTGGAGGCTCTCGCATCACGTGAGAGTATTGGTGCCTTGAGGTGGATGCGTTCTTAGCCTAAAAGAAAATCATTTGGATGCTTCACACTCAAGAGAATTTGGTGGAAAGGACCACCATGTTTTGGAGAACTTGAAATGCACCTTCATTGGTTTTTGGTATCATTTCTAAACTCCTAATTTTTTATTTGCATGCTTTTCATTTCATCTTTTATAGCATGCTTAGAGTTTCATGATTAGTAAGATAATGACCATGTTTATTAGAACTATGCTTTACATGATTAGTTCTTGAGACACCCATGTTTAATATGGACCTATATCTTGTGTTCTCCTTTGTTTTAGCTATCATGTTAATCATAAGATCTAATGCACATGTTCTTATCATATTGATCATGTGGATTTGTGTGATTGTTTTTGATATTCCATGTTTTGGATGATTATTTTTCATGTTGATTCTTGACTCGTTTTTATACTTCATATGTTGACTACATGCTTGAATAATTGTTTTCATTAAGACTAGAATTTATACTTGTGCAACTAATGAGCTACAAATAAACCTTTATATATGTTTGTGCTTGAATGCTCATTTGTGTTTATTTGATGTACTAGTATAGTCTAGTTTTGATGATTCATGTATTCTAACTTGTATTGAATTATGTGAATGACCCATTTTGGATATGTTTTATGATCTTGAGTTTTGACTTCATGTATATGTCTATTTTGTCCAAACTATTAGCTATACATGTACATCCTTGAGCCACGTGCCTTCATGCATACTCTTTTGTGGACTCTTTAAGTTTGGGATATGTATGTATACTTTAGTTTGTACATGACATACATATATCTTGAAGTTTAGATCATTTGTGATGATTTCCATGTTTGATGGTGATTTCAATTAATTGCATTTGACTTGTATTCACATATTTGGATAGATTTCATGTTTCTATGTGATTTCCCATTTAAGATAAAGTTCTTGTTTCAAATAAGTGATTTTTCAAATTTTCAATTGATGATTTTCATATTGAACTTAACTGTCAATTTTCATGATAATATGATTTTCACAACACTTGTACACTCACCTTATTTGATGTTTTCTCATGATTTGATCTTCATGAGTCCCAATTGTGCCATATAGATTTTTGAGTGTTTGGTGATCTTGTGATTTCCATGTTTCATGAAAAATCTTTTGTTTTATCTTGAAGGATTTCTACTAGTTTTCAAATTTTCATAAACTAGTTCATATTCTTCACTTTGGTAGTGATTTTCAAACATACTCTATTTTCAAATCTAATCTTGAAAACCCCTACCATTCATGGGCGGTTGGATGGGAGACCATGATCAAGTATGCTTCATCTTGAAAATCATTTAAAACTTATCTTGGTGGGTGGTAGTTGATATGAGTCATACACTTGTCCTTACTTTTGTTATTTCAATTGGTATCGTTGAATTCTTTCAATTGGTATCAATATGACATATTTTTTGTATACTCATATGTGTTTGTTTATGTATGTATGCTTACACTCCATATAGTATCAATTTCAATTGGTATCTATTTCCTACATACATATATAGATGATTTATTTGTGCCTATTATATTCCTATGTCTTAGAGCACAAATGTTGGCTATGATGAGCTTGAGTTTTTAAATTGGTATACTTATACAAGCTTCTTCATAATTTTGAGTTTGCTAAGCTTGAATTTTTAATATCATGTTTCAATTGATTTAATTTTCAATTGGTATCTTATTTCAAGCCTATGCATATTTTCTTTTGTATTTCATAAAGGGGGAGAAAACTTGTATTTTACATTTCAATTGGTATTTGGTCTACCATTGTGTTTGTTTCCCACTCCCTAACTTTATGATGGAAAATGATTTAAACATTGTAGTGTATTTGGTATCAAGATGCAATTTTGTTTTTCAATTGGTTTCATGAACCTTTAATGAAAAATTTCTTCATTTGGTATCAAGAGGTCACTTGTTTATTAAATTGGTATCAACTTTGGTTTATTGTTTATTGGTATCATGGTTACATTGCTTGTTTTCATGTTAACATAAAATGATTATTCTTGTTTCAAATGCCTTGTATAATTTTGGTATTGATAATTTCAATTGGTATCTCAATGCACCTCATTGACCCATCTTTATTTGATATCATGCTTTGTTTTTGATTTTTACCCCTTGAAAGGGGAAGAGGAATTTGATTTCACTTTGTTTGGTTTACCCCTTTGTTGATGAGTGACAAAAAGGGGGAGAAGAATTTGTAGTTTATATGCATGGTAGTTTTATGCATGTATTTTGTGTTGTTACATTTTAATATGTGTTTCAATTTGGTATCTAGAGCATGTCTATATGTTTGGTATCTAGAGCATGTTTTTATTTTTATGTGTTTTATGCATGTTGATGCATACATATTTATGAACATTCATTATATATCTTTATGTTTATTGTTATGCATGAGTTAAGGGGGAGCTTCTTTGAAGCTTTACTTTAATCCATGCATATATAACTCCATGAGTTTTGTCATCATCAAAAAGGGGGAGATTGTTGGCCCAAAGGCTTTCCACTCTAGTTTTGATGATGACTAACTCATGTAGTTATGAGTACTAATAATCTTGTGTTTTAGTCTCAGATCATTTATCAAGATATTAGTTAGTGTTTAGCTTCAACAAGATGATTTGGAAGCTTGCACATGTTGATTCAAGAGCCCGCGCATCAAAGATGATATATTGCAATTGCTCGGTGAATCTAAGAAGTTTGTGGATCAAGTTAACTTGGAGATTGCGCTCTACAAGAAGACTTGGGTATCCATAGTCTTAGTTTGGGTTTAGAACTTAATTGTAAAGATTAGTATAGTATGATAAGCTCAAGTTCACAACACACATGTTTCACGTTTTGAATATTGGTTTTCGTTTTTGGTTTAACCGATCTTGGTTTTCATGAATAGATTTTATATCAAAACAAGTTTACATGGTTTAGTGTATATATGATTTGTTCTATATACATGCATGCTTCTATTGCTTAAACAAACTTAGTTTGATATTCTATTTCATGTGTTTTATGTTTTGGTATTTTATCAAAACATTATTTTGGACTTAATGACAAAAATTATGATATATATATATATGTTCTTGTATATTGAATTTCTATTCATATACAACATGCTTCAAAAGTGTTTAAATATCATAATTTTGTATTTGGAAGAAGTTTTAGACAAAACGTATTTTCTATTTAAGATTCCAAGTTTTAGAAAATACGAGTTTTGTTTTTGGCAAAATTTCTTTGACACAAAAATAGTCAAATATGTTTGAAATTTGTGTTGGGATTTTAACACAAGTTCATCTTTCAATATAAAATGACAAAACTATTTTTGTGGAATTTTAGAGATTTTGTGGGATTTATTATAATATTATTTACTTTGTTTTCTGACCTGAACCGGTCGACCGGCTGTCTACGGACCAGTCGACCGGAGTCCTGGCAGAGTGCACGTATCCGTGTGCACGTCTGTCGGTCGACCGGTAGGCTACCGGTAGTCGACCGAAGTTTTTAGTTTGCTCTCTGTATCTTACCAGTCGACCGGTGGTCTACCGGCCTTCGACCGATAGTTTATCTTTTATCTTTTCGGTCGACCGGCTGTCTACCGATAGTCGACCGGTACATGTTTTGAGTCTCAGTCAGGAGTAGTCGACTGTACCAGTCGACCGATAGTTCATAACGGTCAAATTTTTGAACTATCGGTCGACCGGGCCAGTCGACCGATATGGCCGTTGAACAGTAAAACGGGCATATTTTTAAATCTGTTTTAACTTGATTTTTGAAATTAAATATCCGTTGGAGGGTATATTTGGAACTAATTACTTCCTAATCTTCAGTAATTAATTCCTAACCCTAAACCCTAGCCCTCTCCTATAAATAGGGGTGTTTGGGGAGAGATTCTTTAACAAGAGAAAAGAGGTTTTATTGATTGCTAAAAATTCAAAAGAGCTTTATTTTCTTCAAAGTTTTTGGGCTTAAATCTTATATCTCTCTGGAGTTTATGCAGCAATCAAAATTGGTTTTTGGATTCAAAGTTAACAATCTTTGTGTTTTGATTAGGGTTTTGAAAAACCAAAGAAAAGGGATTTTGGGAAAGGCTTTCTATTTGAACTTCTCTATCTTAATTTGATTTATTTCCCAAAGATTTTCTTTGTGTTGCTGGTTTCAAATCCTTGGTTTTCTCCACACTTGAGCTACAATCTACTATATTGTCTATAGGCTTTGTGTGAGAAAAAGGAGATTGTTTGTGGTTGTTGCTTTAAACCACCAAGTAGCAAGAATTTGTTTTGTGGTTGTTGTTGTATACCACTAAGTTGTAATCCTTTACTTTGTGTGGCTTTGTGCCTTTTGCCTCAAGAGGAGGTTGTGGTCCTTGTAACTTTCTTTGTGATAGTGAGAGTGTTAGAATCCATCTGGGGATGGCGGGGATGTAGAGCTGGGTGCTCGAACCTCGAGAACATATCTTGGCGTTTGCGTTTGATCGATTGGCTCTCTCTCTCTCTATCTCTATTTACCTTGTGCCTTGCATTTATATTCATATTGTTCATCATATTTGCTTGGCTTGGTTGTGTGTGCATCACTAGTGGATCACACTTGAGTGCTCATTGCATTTAGATTTTTAATTCCGCATTTAGTTCCATTGATTAGCATCATCACCTATTCACCCCCCCCCCTCTAGGTGATTTTCAAAACAATCTCCTCACTCACTAACCTAAGCCTAACTAAAACTGAGTAGACGTTGGCCCTAGGGACATCTTGGACTCATATAAGAGACTGACCTAAGGAGAAGTTGATTAGAATTTGACTCTTGCCAAATCAGTGTCTAAGGTTAGGGATTAAGGGGCGAAATCCCGAAGGTTGGTGGTTTGGCATAATTAGGCCTGTTGATTAGGCACGAATACTTCCCACCGATCTTGCCCCTACCTGGCTGATTAACTTGTGGTCAGATTCGTCAATATACCCTCATGAACAGTCTAACCAGTTAGGAGTCATCTAGGTCTAAGGTTTACCCTAACTTAGGTTAGATTATTTTCTTTTTGTCTGTTTGTTTGTTTGTTTTTTTTCTTTTTGATTTTAATAATTCTTGTGTGATATGGCTTATAACAACAATTTTTTAAATTTTAATGGTAATCCATGTTACACCCCGGCCTCTTTTTTGGATATTACCAACCCGGCATATCATAAATTTAACCAACCTAGTGTGTCGGATTGGTCTTATCCGAATCAATACATGCCCCAGTCTCAATACTATGAACAAGACTGGAATAATCATCACTACTCTTCATAGAGTCAATGGGGATACAACTCTCCCGAGTCATATTGTAACCACCTTACCAACATGCAGCTTCATATACTCCTTCTCCCGAACAACCATTAGCAGAATCAATTGACTGCGAAAAAAGAATGGAAGCCTTAGACGAGCTTGAGTGACGAATTCAAATTTTAGAAGAATCAAAATCCCGTCAAAATTTTAAATCACAGATCCTTACTCTACTTTTCAAGAAGAACATGCAAAAAAGAGTATGGAATCCATGATTCAATTCCAAAATGATCCACTCGATATGATAGAAGCAAGACTGAATAAATTGGAAAATATGCGTAGGAATAAGGAAACATTCTCTAGCCAATCATTGACTATTCCCGATACTTCTAGCCATATTGATAAAATCAGGAATCATGGTATCTTGAACACTTTAATCAAGATTCAATTTTATCACAAAATCTTGAACTTAACCAATATCAACCCATAGATGAATGGCAAGTTTTCATTTTAATGAGATTGAACTTGATTAAGAATGTGACCCGATCTCCAACTTTGTGATTCAATTTTCATCTTTGAATCTATGTTGACTCTGGCATTCTTACCCAATTTGGAGCAATTTCCCGAGCCAACATTTATTCCCATGCCCATAAATCTAGAAATTGAATCACCAATTTTGGATAGTAACATTTCATTGATGGGAAAAGAATTGAATATCAATTCTTGGACTTGGACTCAACTCTTGAACCAAAACTAATTCTCTAACCCTAAGTTGATTTTTCGAGTTAGTATTGGTTCCTGAACCTATTATTCTTGAGCCCAAGTCAACCATTCCACCAAGTCACATTCTTTTGTTGGTCATAGGTATAGACCATGATGACTCTGTGACGATTTTTCAGGACTGGTCATGTGAAAGGAGTAAGTTTAATGATAGGATCTTTCATGATCCTATTCATATTGGGGACTATAAATATGTAAATAGAAAAGAGGCCAATAAACGTTGGTTCCGTGAACCACCACATTATCTTGATTGGGTAGCAACGCTTGACCCAATCAGACCACCATCGAACCACCACCTTAAGGTAATATTTTTCTTCCCTTTCTTCTTTTTCATGCATCTACGCATTAATTCATACATTGAGGACAATGCATGAGATAAGTGTATGGGGGGGGTTTCTAACATAACTTAGGTTTCCTTTTATTATAAAAAATAACATTTCTTTACTTTTAAGACTTTTTGAAAAAAAGAACAATATTTTGATATATTTTTTTGTGAGAAATTGAGTCAATTTTAAGAATAGGAGAATCATAATTAGGATTTCATATACTTGATTAAAATAAGATGACTTGTTTGATTTTTAGGGTTAGGAAGAAAATTTGTGAAAGTAATTTAGTCTTGATCTTTACATTGAAGAAATATGCACACTTTATACACTTACATACTTAAGGTTCAAAAATAAAGATTCTTATGTCTTATAAAAAGAAGAAGAAAAATATATAAAAATAAACAAATCTAATTATTAATTAGCTAGGTGCTTTGGCCTAAGCAAGCCATGGTATTTATGTGAAAGATGCTTAGATAAGTTTAATATATATATATATATATATATATATATATATATATATATATATATATATATATATATATCCTTTGATTAAGCTGGGTATTTGTGCCTCATGAAGCATAAGTATTCATACCTAAAAGGGGTACACTTTATAATTAAAAATCTTTGGTTTCATGGCCTTATTTGCTCGAGTGCTTAAGTCCTTAGGGGTATTTTTCACCAGGTACCATGAGACTGTCTGGTTTGGGTGTCACCGACTAAAGGCTTGTTACATGGGCAGATTATAAAGCCTAATGGAATTAAGAAATAATACCACCAAAAAAATAATAATAAAATAAAATAATAAGGCATAAGAATTAAAGTTAAAGAACCTTTAGTCAAAACTTCACAGTCACGAAAGTGCATATGACTTAGGGTAAAGTAATAAACTAGATGAGAAATACAATTTGACTCTTTAGTTTGATTGATGTCATGTTTTTGAATAGAGACTAAGTTTAGGTATGAAAAGTTTGATTTTCCTATAACTTATAGATTACCTAATTCTTACAATAATACTTCAAATATTTTTTCTCTTTTAAAATGCTTTTCAAAAATTCTAACTCTTTGTTTCTCTTTCATTATGGATTTTGTGGGCGTAATCCACTGAAAACACTCACGAGACAAAACTTGTCCTCTAGGGAAACCTAGAGGTCTAACGGCTTGTTGCACATGCTCAGAGCAATTGCGTGACCTGCGAAAGTGGTCTAATAATCTTTGGTTTAGTTTTGTTATTTGCTCGAGGACGAGCAAAAGATAAGTGTGGGGGTGTGATCGGCCATATATATTGCATATATATTGTCACATTACCATATTTATTATCTAATAAATCCTATTAATAATTCTTATTTTTTTTAATATTGTGCAGGCCCATTGCTAAAGGAGAGGGAAGAGAAACGAGCCCAAAAGCCCATCAAAATTCTGATTTAATTCAGAATTAATTCGAAATCAGAAAATCAGAGCAGATAAAGGCAAATCAGAGAAAATAAAATCAGTGAAAACCGGTTGAGATAAATCTTCACAATTAATGGTTAAAGCCAAAGATCAAAGGCAGTTTCGTTAAAATTCTAGACCTAAACTGAAAATCTAGCTGAAGATAAACGAAAATTGAGAAACAGAGACGTGTGCCCCCCGGTGTGGCCACCTGGCTACACCAGGCCTTGAAAACGCGGCCAAAGCCGCATTTTGCGGCTTTGTTGAGGAAGTTGGGAGAGCTTTTGCTCCCCCTTTCTTCGTACGCTCTCCCACGTTGGTTTTACCTATAAATACAGGGTTTTTCAGAGACTACAAGGAGCGATCATGCAGAGATAGATTTTAGGCCAGTTTTTCATTCTTTTTAGTGTAGGTTTTTATTTTCTTTTTATATAATTTTCAGTTTTTATTTATATAATTCAGAGGAGATCAAAGTTTCATAAGAGAATGATAGTGAAGCTTGTGCTGAGAGTGACACCGGTGTAAGTGTAGATTACCTAGAGGGATGAATAGGTGACTAGTTAATCTAATGATGAATAATGTTTAATTAAAAACTATTTAAGCAAACTAAAAACTATTATGCAAAAAACACAAAGTATAATACAAGAGTGTAGCTGAATTCCCGGTGAAAGGCTCTAGACTATCTCCTCAAGATTCCTCTAGATTAAGAGTTGAGGTGCCATTATGACTCTCTTGGTGAATACAAGTGTGAGCAAACAATCCCAAGCATATAACAATAGAGCACAAGATATATCAAGCATATAAAGATATAAGCAATGTAAGCATGTAAGATGCAAACATAAGTGAGAGATAGAGAGAGCAATCGCAAACACGGAAGATTTGTTTCGAGGTTCAAGCATCCTTGCTCTACGTCCCCGCCTTAACACTATGAAGGATTTCCCCTAAAACCGATCCCACTGGATCACTTGGTGCTGCAACACCTACAAAGAGTTCACACTAAAACTCTTGGACTCACTAGTCCCTCTCTTGTTCCCGCAAGAAGAACAAACACGCAAGCACACTAGCTTGCCGAGGACGCGCCTCTACACCGAGCCCCCACAAGAACTCGAAACAACACGATCCCGCAAGTTCTCCTCCTCAAATATAAGATGAAACTTTGGTGAACTCAACACTTTGATCACCTAAAACACTCTCACAACAAAGCTCCTATGGATTGATATAGCAATGAAAAGCTCAAGATTATGTGAGAAAAACTAGGATAGATTTGTGGTGAAAAACTCAAGAAATCACTTTTGAAAAAACACTTTTGAAAACTCTCCTTTTGATATGAAAGTATTTGCTCTAAAACGAGTAGAGAAAACCTCTACAAGAGAAGGGAAAAACTAGATTTGAAACTCTCTAAAAATCTTATTTAAAACAACTCAAAATAGCCCCAATTTATAGCCCTAAAAAATATAGCGTTGGCGTCAAAGTCAACAGAAAACTCTGTTGTCGGTCGACCGGCAACGGTCAAATTTCTGACAATTGCAGCCTGCCGGTCGACCGCCTGGTCGACCGAGGCCCGATCCAGAGAGCTCTGCTCTCTGGTCGGTCGACCGCCGGTCGACCGGCCCACTAGCCAAATGGCCGTGCATATTTTGTGCACATCGGTTGACCGCCGGTCGACCGGCAGAAGGCCAGGTCTGAAATCTTTTTGGGATTAAAACTTGGTCTTTTTAACTTTAATAAAATCCCATAAAATCACATAAAATCTATAAAAAATAAGTTTATTAACATACTTTGATGTACAAATATGTTTCATCAAAAATCAATACATATTACAAATATTTTGAACTATGTTGTGATATAAAAATTTTGCCTACAAAAATCTGTATTTTTAAAAACAATCTCCAAATTGAAAAATGATTTTTCCAAAACTTCTCCAAATACAAAAACAAGATATCTTAAACACTTTGAAGCTTAGTGTGTATGGATTGATCCACTACATATGAGATAAAATATCTATATTTTGACAATAAGCTCTAAAATAAGTTTTGATAAATTCAAACCGATATTTTTCTAAACTCAAAACTATCTCGTGAAAACACATATAAATTTTTTATGTGTGTGTGTATTTGAACTTGAGCAATCCACAACTAATCTATTTTTATATTTTATCTAAAAATAAATCTTAACACTTACAAAACTAGACACAAGTCTTCTGAAAATCTTCTCTTGAAAATCTTCTTTCTCCTACTTGACTTGGTCCAAACCTTGATCCAATAAGCTAGACTCCTCTTGAGTACTTGATGCAATCTTGATGCAAAGCTCTTGAATCAACACGTGCTAGCTCCAGAACTTGACTTCGAATCTTTTGTTGAAGCTAAACACCTACTAAGATCTTGATAAAATATCTGAAACTAAATAAGTATAAGATCATTAGTACTATAACTGCATGAGTAATCATCATCAAAACTAGAGCGATGGGCCTTTGGGCCAACAGTAAGTTGTTCTTATTTTCTCTTATTATTACAACATTGAATCTAAGTTACAATTTTTATGTTCTTCTTTATTTTCATGTTCTTCTTATCTACTTCTCTTCTTTTGGTACCAATTGCTATCCAGGTGAGTCTTATAGCATCGAAAAAGTCTTGCCTTTGCGAGTGCCACCAATAGCTCATGACGATGGATCTTAGTCTCAGTCTGTATCATTTCATGTTTGTATTGTCTTGATAATGTAATATGAAAGAGACGAGAATCAACTCTTATGGGCTATGCGTTGATCGCCTCTACTTCAAGGTAACATCATTGCCACAGATTCAAGAAGTAAGTTTTGGCAAAGGAGGTAAGTATTTCTTTTAGGTTTTTTTTTTCTTTTAGTTTAATTTTAGTTTAAATCATCAACACCATCAACTCTCAAATCCTTTATCACTCTTTTCAATTTCTTTATATGTATTCGTTTTCTATTTTCTCAACCTTCTCAATCTACCACATTCTTCCTAACTTGCCTTTAACCTATTTTTCTTTTCTTTTAAAGAACTAAAAGAAGATCTTTAACTATATAATGTAACTAAAAGAGAACTTGCTAAAAAAGCTTCCATGGCTAGTCCCTCTTTGTGGGTCATAACCCGCATAGCCACTTGCTATGTGGTAGTACTGAGTACTTGCGCTATTTATTCTAAAATCTGAAATTATGTATTCTTGTGTACAAGTTCTAACTCAATCACGATCCAGTCAGAAGTCAATAAGCTTATAGACTCAGGTTTTATCAGGGAAGAACAACACCCTAATTGGGTAGCCAATATCGTCCCCGTTACAAGAATAATGGGAAGATCCGAGTTTGCATTGATTTCGTGATCTAAATGAGGCGTGTCCTAAAGATGAGTTCCCCTTCCAATCATGGAGTCATGATAGACAATACGTGTGGGTTTGAACAGAAGTCTTTCATGGACGGATTCTCTGGGTACAATCAAATTAAAATGTACCTTGACGATGAGAAGCATACATCTTTCAGGACACCATTGGGGGTGTATTGCTATACTGTCATGAACTTCGAATGAAGAATGCGGGGGTGACATACCAAAGAGGTATGAATATAATTTTCTACGAGCATATACACAAAATAATGGAATGCTACGTTGACGATATTGTAGTAAAAATTCATGCCAAAGGCGACCACATAGCAGATCTGAAGACAGTATTCGATATATTCGGGCGCATCAATTGAAGATGAATCCACCATATCCTTCCTGGGGGTAGCCAGCGGTAAATTCCTAGGTTTATTATCACATCCAAAGGAATCCATCTCGACCTAGAGAAAGTCCGCGCTGTCCAGGAGAAGCAACCTCCAAGGAAACTTAGAGAGCTTAGAGGACTGCAAGAGCGATTAGTATATATCCGGAGGTTTATCTCGAATCTCTCAGGATGATGCCAACCCTTCACCAAATTGATGAAGAAGAGTGTTTCATTCATCTAGGATAATGCGTGCCAACAAGCGTTCGAGAACATCAAGCGGTACCTCACGCATCCACCTGTCCTTACAGCTCCGGTGTCAGGAAACCATTTTTGATATACGTGCGCGTGATGGATCATTCTTTAGGAGCTTTACTAGCCCAGAATAATGATCAGGAACACGAGCAGGCAATCTACTACCTGAGCAGAACTATAATCGGAGCCGAACATCAGTCAATCCGATCGAAAAAATGCTTGGCGTTGGTATTCGCCATCCAGAAGATGCGACACTACTTGGGGGCTAAATC
This sequence comes from Agave tequilana, assembly GCA_038442645.1. Taxonomy (NCBI): domain Eukaryota; kingdom Viridiplantae; phylum Streptophyta; class Magnoliopsida; order Asparagales; family Asparagaceae; genus Agave; species Agave tequilana. The sequence continues at coordinate 4,705 of JAVJIF010018112.1, read as the reverse complement.
ATACACGCCGTATCAAAAGTCAATCCTTAAGATTGCTTATGACGAAGCCATCATCACTAAATGGTAAATTAGCAAAATGGGTCATATTGCTCTCCCAATATGAGATTCAATTTCTGCCACAAAAATCACAAACAAACAAACAAACAAACAAACAAAAAGAGAGAAAAAAATCAAAACTAAGCCTATACTAAGGTTGACCTAGACCTAGACGACTCCTCACTGGGTGATTTCCTGGGGAGATTGTTGTATAAACCCGACTACGAGCTAATCGGGCATGTAGGGGCAAAATAAGGTGGGAGGTATCCGTACGTAAGCAACAGGCTTTATTACGCCAAACTATGATATCTTCGAGGCGTAACCTCTTAATCACCAATCTTAGACACCGATTTCACAAGAGTATGATTCAAATAAGTTTCACTCTCGGTCAATCTCTTAATGAGTCTGAGATGTCCTTAGGGGCCAACGTCTATCAATTTTATTACGGCTTGGGTTGTGTGAGTGAGGAGGTGATTTTTGGGCTAAGGAAGGGTAATAACTTACCCACTTATCTTTTAGTGGGTTATGCCCTTAAGTCCTATTCATGCAAGTGTGCAATATAGACAAGAATATAATACAAAGTGAGTAAATCACCCACCTGTTTGTCCTATGCTATATGCAATGCTATATGTACACCTCAGTTCAGATCACAACAACAGAACAAAATATAATATATGTAATTGAATTGACATGTGCCTAAATACAAATGTCTAAATCGTTTTAAAGCATTCAAATACGTATTTTATTTCTTTAATTTATTGCAGTATTCAGGCAATCAAAGCAGGAAAATAACAGTACAATCCGCTAGCTATTACAATATACACATCCCAGCACAAAAAGAGACAATTTTGCCACAAATTTGCCACGGAGTCACGGCTAAAGTCGCGTTTGCGTGGCTTTGCTTTAGAATCTGGGTCCTGATTTCAAAAGCAGGGAGCTATAGTGCTAATAGTTGTTCTGCAATATTCAGTTCTTGTAGAACCTGCACACCAAAACAGAGAAGAAAATGTTAACAAACACTAGAGTTTAAACCATTCTCATTCCCGGCAACGGCACCATTTTTTGATCGGGGTAAAAAATCAGCACCTAAAAATGTGTGTTTTATAAAATCAGTATAAAAGCGTTGTGCTAATGTTCCCTCGATACTTTCGTTAAAGCATTGGCTCAACGGGTCGAATCTAAAAGGACGAGAGGCAATGGAAGCATTAACATTTTTTATTCACATTGTATGTTAACAAGTTCTTCTTTGTTAAAGAATGGAAAAAGGAAAAGAAAAGAATTCTAGAGGTGATTAAGTGAGAAGGCGATAAAAATAATGTAAAAAAACAAACAAGAAGTGGTTGTGAATTGGTAAAAGAAAACAAGAAAATAAAAATAAAGTAGAAAGTGAAGTGATTTGGAAGTGGGTTTGAAAACAAAAAAAGATGAAATAAAGATGAACTAAGAAGTTAGTGAAAACAATGATGAGATGTTAAAAGAGTTTTGAAATTGATTTTTAAAACAAAATAAAAAGAATGAGGAAAACTATGAAAGAAAACTCATGGCTACTAATTACTGATTGCTCCACTACCATGCTAACGTCTTAGTAATAGTTGTCTCACATAGATCCTGGCCATCACTAATCTTGGCTTCAAGAGACGATATAAAGTATGGCACATAAGATTGTTCATCAACATTCAAACCACACATTCATTCCATACAACAACTTGCAAGCTACTTTTAAATCATCAAAACCAATTAGAGGTGAGCATGAAATAAAGAAGCCATTACAAGTTAGCTTGTTAGTGGTTAGAATGTTAGAATATTAGAATTCATCATCATGATGTAAGTCACCTAGAGGGGGGTGAATAGGTGACAAGCTAATCAAATACAAAACTAATGTGGAATTAAAAACTAATTATGCAACTTAAAAAACTATTATGCTAACACACAACGTATAACCAAAGAGTGTAGCTGAATTCCACTGAAAGGCTCGGGACTACCTTCTCAAAATTCCTTTAGATTAAGAATTGAGGTGCCACTATGGCTCTTTGTTGAATACAAGTGTGAGCAAATAATCAACCCAAGCATATAAATTAATTTAGCACAATATATCTAGCATATAAAAAGATGAACAATATAACCATGCAATATATATAAATACAAGTGAGAGAGAGATGAGCAATCGCAACATGGGAGAATTATTTCGAAGTTCGAGCACACTTGCTTTACGTCTCGCCTTTAACACTATGAAGAATTTCCACTAGAATCGATCCTGCAAGATCACTTGGTGTCGCAACACCTACAACGAGCTCCCTCAAGAACTCTTAGACTCACAAATCTCTCACTTGATCCCGCAAGAACAACACACGCAAGCACACTAGCTTGCCGAGACCGCACCTCTACACCGAGCTCTCTTAAGAACTCTATACAACGCGAACCTGCAAGTTTGCCTCCTCAAATACAAAAATGTAAACTTGGTGATCTTTACACTTTGATCACCAAAAGCACACTCACAAACAAATAATCCCCAGCGGATAAATATAACAATAGAAAGCTCAAGTTTGTGTGTGAAAATAAGATAGATTTGCAGAGGAAAAACTCAAGAAATTTTTTTGTAAATTACAAGATAAACATTTTTAAAAACTCTCCTTTTGATATGAAAGTTTTAGCCTAAAACGTGTGGAGCAAAACTGTAACGCTCGGTTCCCAATATATGTATGTCAATACAGGTATCTGATGCTGATTTAATCATCTTGGTAGCTAGATTGAGGCTATTTCAACTCAAATTATATTTTCCCATTATTTTAATTTTTCTGGATTTTTCAGAATTAATAGAGTTTAATCAATAAAATAATGCTTAAATGTTTATTCAAAAAGGAAAAAAAAAAAATGAAATTAAAATAAAATAAAATAAAATTAGAAAACCCGCATGTGTAGCAAGTTTTGAACCCAAGCCCAATGCAATATAAGGTGATGCTCTAACCACCTGACCACTTTGGCATTTGTTCTTTATGGATAGCCATTCTATTGAACGTTTTTTCCTTACCTTTTTATTCTTCCAAATAATACAACAAAAAACGAACTTCGCTGATTGTTTCTTCTCAGATTTGAACCCAAAGCCATAGCCACCATATCCTAATGTCTAGACCACAATGCCACTTTGGCGTGTGATTGTAAATAAGCTCATTTATTATTCAACCATCACTTACTCTTCCACGTTCTTCCCACTAACACACGTTTTTCACCTGCACCCCATTTCTTTTCCCCACCTCTCCACCTGCTCCCCTCTCCTCTCACTCACGTCCGCCCACTTCTCACACGTTCTTCCTGTCTCCCTCTATCTCCCTCGCGTCTCTCTCTCTCTCTCTCTTATATATTAATCCATCTCACTCTCTCACTTTTCCTCACAACCATACCCGATTTCACTCCCTCTCCATCCGAGCATGGCACGACTCCACCTGCGCTTCCTACAGCGGCAGTGCTCCACCACGACAAACACCATGGCAGAGCTCCTCCCCTCTCGGACAGCGCTCGCATGAGATCCACCAAGTCACAGGCCACGCACCACCCTCACCTTCCCCTCGTGCACGCCCATGACTTGCATTTTTTCTCCCTCGATCTCTATCCTGCAAGCTAGGGCTGGCAATGGGTGGGTAAAGGCCAGGTTGAGGTATGGCAAGAGGATGGATCTTGCTTGCTTCCATTGATGCTTAGAGCTTAGAGTTTGGGTGATTCTTCTTCCTCACCATTTCTTTATATACCCATTTTTTTAGTTTATGACTTTAGTGTGTGGTGATGATGATGATTATTATGTTGTTCAGTTCTTCTTTGTCCACTCCCATCTCCTCCCCTTTGTCATGCCAAGCAACCACCATGAGCAACGAGCCCCTTGGCCGGATCTCACCCTTCGTCAAGTTCCGTCGATCGTCGGAACCCACACACCCTCTCCCCACCTGCGGTAGGCCACCAAGCTACGGCAACAGTCATCACCCTCACTATGATCCAGCACAGTCCGTAGCCCCTCTCTCTAGCCTCCGTTGATCTCCGCACAGCAGTCGATCCTCTCTGGCGAGCCTCCGTCGTCGTCTGCGAGATCCACCGTCGACGACCGCGCATGACCCCATGGCGGATAACACACCTTGTGTAAGCATGGATACCTTCTCTCCAAAGACTCTAAGGTGCTGGAAGAAGATTCAGACTGAAGAGAAGCGTTCCGATAAGTCACTTTGCGTTGTCGTAGTTTTAGTTCTAGTTGGCATTTCGTCGAACACGTTGTAAGGTTACTTAAATCACATTTCATCACGAAAAACTTGTTTTAAAATCCTAACAAAAATATCTAGAACATCTAAGACATGTATTAATTATCATGATTTTTAACTTATTTTAAAATTATTTAATCAAAAAAAGAGAGAAACATTGCTGGTGCTCTCGGCCAGGACCAGGCCCGAGAGCAGCCAGGCCAAGGCCTGGCCTGGGGAGGTCTGGTCTGGCCAACAGACCCAGTTCGAGTCTGTTTTACAGACCCGAACCTGACTAAATATAAAAAAAAAGGAAAAAGAGAAAAGAAAGAAAGGAAAAAGAAAAGGAAAAGAAAAGAAAAAGAAAAAATAAATAAAATAAAAATAAGTAGAAAAATTATTGTAGCATTTACTGTTGCAAACCAGTCCCAAACCCATTACTGTAGCAA
>JAVJIF010018111.1:0-97008 GCA_038442645.1 Agave tequilana | reverse complement strand
AACTCCTCTCCCCTCTCCATTTCGCCTATAAATACTACATTTTCAAAAGCAAAAAGGGGATGATTAGGCAGAGATAGATTCTTAGGATTGTTTTCATTCTAATTTAGTGTAGTTTTTTATTTTCCTTTTTATGTAACTTTAAGTTTTCATTTATGTAATTCAGAGGAGATCAGAGTTTCATGGGAGAATGAGAGCAAGGCTTGTACCGAGAGTGACACGGTGTAAGTTATTCTTCTCTTCATTTATCATTACTTCATTGAATCTAAGATTACGTTTTTTTGTTCTTCTTTCTCTTCTACTTTTCTTCTTCTTATTTTTGGTTTTGATGATAATCCAAGTGAGTCGAATAGCATCGGTATTACCTTGCCTTATCGAGTGCCACTGATAGCTCATGACGATGGATTCCTCCCTATATTTATATCATTTCATACTTGCTCGAAAAAGCCTTGATGATATAATGTGAACTAGGACTAAGTTTAATCTTTTGAGTTATTCACTGATCGCCTCGAGAGCAAGGTAAACATGCAACGAATCCAAGGTATGTCATCAACCAAAGGAGGTAAGTAAGTACTTTTAGATTTTTCTTCTTTTCTTTTAATCCTTTAGTTTAAATCACCAACTTTCTTTTATTTACTCTTTTTAGTTCTTTGTATAAACTTTATTTCTCCTATATATCACTTTCTCCAAATCAACATAACTTTTTTTCCTTTTTCTGTCTAAAGAACATAGAAGAATTTTTAATCGTTTTAGTGAACTTAAATGAGACTTATGACACGCTTCCATCGCAAGTCCCCCCTTGTGGATCATGACCCATATAGCCACTAGCTATTGCGGTAGTATTGAATACCTTGCACTTCTATTATCCATTTCTGAAATTCTGTATTTCTGTGCAGATTTTACCTCAATCAACATTCTTCTTAACTAATGAGAAGACCGTGTTGCAACATGAAGATCATGCTTTGGAGGCTACCACTGAGATACTGATCATCAGTTTTGACCAATAAAAGTTTGAAGAAATCCTCGCTCAGGGTGGCAATAGCCCTCTTTCTGTGAGCAAGCACAGAAGAATCACTAAGTGCGAGTCTAAAGCATCCTCTGGCGAGGCTAGGTGCGCTCAGTGCGAGCCTAACACCACCACTGGTGAGGTTAGTATGACTGTATTGCTGTCTGCTGTAGCCTCTGGTGAGGCAAGGGTATCCAACCCTAAGTCAGCTTCTTGCGAAGCTAAAAGGGCCTTGTCCTCTCTCTGCTCTCTCAGGTGTAAGCGAGACTAAAGCATTTTATAATGCTAAGTCTCAAGCTGTTGGCGAGGTTAAAGCATTTTACAATGCTAAGCCTCCAGGATTTGGCAAGGTTACAGCACTGTCAAGTGCTATACCTTCTGACGAAGTAAGTGCCCTCAGTTGCACTAAGTTTATAGCCTTAAAGGCTAAGCTAACTTCGTGTGAAGCTATCTCTATCAAAGCTGGGGCATCTAAGGCCTAGGTTATTGATAAGATCAGTGCCCTCTGTGGCACTAACAAAGCTTTCTGGCAAAGCAAGTGCTCGTGGTGACACTAAATTCAGTGCCTTTTACAAGGCAAAGGATGCATCTAGGAATGTAAAGTCACCTTCATGCGAAGTTAAAGGTAACATTATTGGCGAAGTTAGCCCTATTCTGTCCAGAACAAAGGCACTAGCTTCTGGCGAAGCTTGCCTTTCTCTGTCCAGAGCAAATACACCAGCTTCTGGCGAAGCTAGCCTTCTTTATAGAGCAAAATACCAGCCCTGTTAAAGATTTGAGGCGTATCTCCAATCTTTAAGAAGTGGTTGTGATTGTTCCACTTCATCCTTTGAACTCACCAATAGGTTCTTGCTTGTCATCTTGGATGGGTGAGTCCTTCAAGGAAATTTTCTCCATGTCTTCACCTAATGAGTCAATCTCTACAACATTCTCAACAATAGTATTAGATTCTTCAAATTTAACATGCATAGATTCTTCAATAGTATGGGATGATTTATTGAACACTCTATATGCTTTGCTAGTACTAGAATAGCCAACAAAGATTGCTTCATAAGCCTTAGCATCAAATTTATCCAAATTATCTTTAGTGTTCAAAACAAAACACTTGCATCCAAAAACTTTAAAGTATGAAACATTTGATTTTCTTGAATGATAAATTTCAAAAGAGGTTTTGAAAGTATTTTTACACAAATAAATACGGTTTGATATGTAGCATGCGGTGTTTACGGCCTCGGCCCATAAGTATTGAGGGAGCCCATATTCACTTATCATAGTCCTAGCCATTTCTTGAAGAGTTCTATTCTTCAGTTCAACTACTCTATTTTGTTGTGGAGTTCTAGGACATGACATTTCATGCTTATTTTCCTTTTCAACACAATAAGTCATGAAGAGTTGGTTAACAAACTCACCACCTCTATCACTTCTTATCCGTAAAATCGAAAATCCCTTTTCTTTTTCAACCCTCTTTCGAAAAATCTTAAAATGCGAAAAGTTTTATCTTTATGCTCCAAAAAGAAAACCCAAGTGAAACGAGAGAAATCATCGACTAAAACAAAAACATATCTATTTCCATTTAAGCTTTTAGTTTTAGTTGGTCCAAAAAGATCCATGTGAATCAATTCTAAAGGCCTAGATGACATGATATCCTTGATTGGCTTGAAAGAAAGTTTGTTTCCCAAGTTGGCACGCACCACAAATGCCGTCTTTTTCAAACTTTAAGTAAGGAATACCGTTCACCTATTCCTTGGAATTAATTCTAGCAAGGTGATCAAAAGATGCATGTCCTAATCTTCTATGCCATAACCATGAAATCTCATCAAAAGCATTTAAACATTTAGTAGAACAATCCAAATTAAGCATGTCAATAATATAGACATTATCTTCACGAAATCCAGTGAGAATACAATCATTAGTTTTACAATCAAAAATTTTGCAAGAAGATTCATCAAACACAACTTTGAGACCACGATCACATAGTTGATTAATACTAAGCAAGTTATGTTTAAGCCCATCAACAAGAGCAATATTTTCAATTAAAGGAGATGCACCAATCTTAATGTTACCTATACCGATGATGATGCCCTTGGAGTCATCTCCAAAGGTGACGGTGCCACCTTCAACGTACCTTGATAGGGTTGTAAAATTATTGATGTCCCATGTCATATGCCTTGAACAACCACTATCAAGGTACCACCGCTCCTTACATCTTGGAGTCTTGGTGTGTACCTATATCAAATGATTTAAGACTTGATTTTGGTACCCAAATTTTCTTGGGTCCTAAAGTGTTAGCGTTTCGAACCCACACAAGATTATTTGTACTATTTATATGATCATAGTAAAATTTAGCTAAATGGTCATTCCGGCCACAATAAGTACATTTATAAATTCTTCCATATTTAAAAACATAATGAGCATGTAGTTTACGAACATGTGAATTATGAGCATGGGTAGTTTTAACATGATTGACATGTGATGTGTTGGCAGATGAACGTGAAGTTTTGGCATGAGATGTTTTATCATTTTTAACATGTGGAGTATGCATATGCTTCTTTGAAAACATTTCTTCTAATTTAGTATTGTTAAAAGCACATTCTTTTAAAACATTTCCCAAATCATTGATTTTTGTTTTTAACATGGAAAACTCATTTTCATCAATTTTAGGATATTTAGCTTTACAAGTAATTCTATAGGCATCAAAATCTCTTTGCGTTCAAATAAGATTAGAAGACAGTTCATCCTTTTCTTTTGAAGAAATTGCAAGTTGATTTTTAAGCATTTCAATTTCCTTTTTCAATTTTGAACACTCTTCCTTTTTATCATCAAAACTTTCTGAAAGTTCAACAAAAAGCATGTACTAACATTTCTCTACTTATTTCACTTTCATCATCAAGTGGTTGGGTAGTTACCTTAGGTGTGTTTACCATGAAACACATATTTGTCGTGTCGACTTCATCTTTGGATTCACTTTCCGAATTCCAAGTGGCTTTGTACACCTTCTTTTCAACCGACCTCTTTTGCTTCAAAGAGGAGGTTATCTTTTTCTTAAATCTAGACAATCGGTCATGATGTGTCCGGGTTTCCGACAGTTGTAGCATATGATCCTTTTCTCCTCCTTCCCTTCCCATCGCCTTTTATAATTGAGCTTATTTTTGTGGTACAATCTCTTTACATTTCTCACAAGAAGAGATAGCTCTTCATTATCTTCTTTATCCTCTTCATCATCGTAGTTGGTGGAGGAAGACTTGAAAGCTATAGACTTTTTCTTTTGAGGTATCGCTTCTTGTCTAGCCTTCTTCTCTATCTCATGAGTCTTAAGATTTCCAATAAGACTTATGAGCTCCATCTCGTCTTTGTCATTCAACTCCTTCAAGTGGTAGCTTTGATTTCCATGACGAAGGAAGAGCACGAATCACTTTAAGCACCTTTTGGTCGTTACTTATTTCATCACCTAGAGAAGAAAGAGCATTTGTAATCTTAGTAAACTTGGTAATCATAAGATTCATCTTCTAGCATTTTAAAACGTTCATATTGAGAACGCAAGAGATCTATTTTAGCTCTCTTGACTTGTGATGTTCCCTCGTGAGTGACCAATAAGTGTTGCCAAATATCATAGGCGGATTTGCAATGGATAACCCGTGTTAAGTCATCCTCATTCAAAGCTGAAAGTAGGGCATTTTGAGCTTTTGAATTAGCATCAAATTCCTTGAAGGTGAGTTCGGACCAAGTGTCCTCCTCACTTTCGGGTCTACTATAAGGTTTGGTCAAAGACTTAGCAACTAGACTACCTAGAGATTGTAGAAAAATGGTTATCCTAACTTTCCATATGGAAAAATTGAGTCCATCAAATTTGGGAGGGGTCTTAATGTTATCGGCCATCTTTACTAGTGTGTGAATGAAAATATGAAAATAGTGATTAGCAAATTTTAGGATCTCTCTAAGGATGTGAAGCCAAAAACTAGAGTCCTATCTCTGATACCAATTGAAATCACCTAGGGGGGTGAATAGGTGATAATGCTCATCAATGCACAAATTAAAATGATATGATGCAACGATCACCCGAAACAAGATTAGAAGCCGAATACCCCGTGAAGGGCTCTAAACTCCTTCCTCGTGATTCCTCTAGATAAGAGTTTGAGGTGCGCAATGCAATCTTGTTGTGAGGGTGTTGATCGACAATATAGTAATGAATAAAAAGCAAGTAAATAACACAAATAAACCAATCGCAAACACTGAGATTTGTTTTGAGATTCGAGCACCCAGCTCTACGTCCCCGCCTTCACCCAGAAGGATTTTCGAACCACTATAATTTTCACAAAGATTACAACCTCAAGGGAGCACCCAACTCCTCTATCACACTCCTCTAGTCCAGAGGTAGTGAAGCCACAAATACAAGAATATCTTGGTGATCAAAAGACCACAAACCCTCTTTTGAAAAACTTTTCCCTTACAAAAACCCTATAGAAAATGTATAGGATTGAAGCTCAAGTTTTGTAAGTGAAAAAGAAAATAAAATTGAAAGAGTTTTGAATCAAAAACTTCAGAGAAAAGAGAGAATTTTGAGCACAAAAACTGAGAGCAAAAACTTCTTTTGAAAATACTTAAACTTGATTTCTTTTGCAAAGAATTATTGTGATCTCTTCAACCCTAATCATCCCTATTTATAGGATAAAGGTAGGGATTAAAATGTAAACTGTTAGAATAATCAGGAAAGATTTGACCCAAATCTAGCCCTAAAAATCGTTTGGAGAAGAAAAGCACGTTTTAAAACATGTTTAAAAACTAGCCGTTTAGGCTGAAACTCAACTCACGGTCGACCAGCCGGTCGATCGGTTTTTCAAAAAAAATAACCGTTGTCAGCCCACGGTCGACCGTCCCAAACAGAGACTTACATGCTTTAGGTCGGCCGAAGCTCGGTCGACCGAAATAGAGTCTGGTCGACCGCCCGGTCGACCGGGTAACGTGCACACATGCACACACCCAAATGGTCAAAAGCGCGGTCGACCGCCCGGTCGACCGTTCTGACCTGAAACAGGGCCGGTCGACCGTCTGGTCGACCGCAACAGGCCAAAAACAGTTTGTTTGAAAAATGGTTTTGAAAATCTAATAATTTTCAAAAATACTTTTGATCAAAACTTGGTACACACTATATAAAATAGAGTTTGTAAGTATTAAAATATGTTTATAAAAATATTTTATATAAAAGAGAAATATCTTTTGAAAATCATGTGCAAGAACTTGTGTGTGGGGAATATTGAGCTTCAACACTATACACTATCCTTTAACAAACTAAAAATAACAAAACTAAGAAAAGAAGTCTCCGAGCCACGTTACACCAGGCTAGAGCCTTCTCTCCTATGAAAACGTCCTCTTGCGTCATTTGCCTTTAAGCACCATTATCCTTGCAAAAAGGCCATCATGACTAGTACAAACCTGAAACTCATTCTAAACAACTTATTAGTACCAAATAGCTACTATGTGTTTTGTTATCATCAAAACTTAAACAAATAGAGAGTGTAACCTTTTGGGCCAACAAAGGGCTCTTGACTAACTCCTCTTGATTACTCTAAATAAGAGTTGAGGTGTTATTTGAAGCTCTCTTGGTTCAACACAAGTATAAGCACACAATCAATATCAAGCATATATATGAAATGAACAATATGATGCAATGCAAGATATCACACACACACAGAGAGAGAGAGAGAGAGAGAGTTAGATAGTGGATCAATTGCAAACACTGAGATATGTTTCAAGGTTCGAGCCACTGCTCTACGTTCCCGCCTTCACACAGAAGGATTTTCACTATACGTTCACACAAGACTTCCCATACAGAGAATCTCCACTGAGGATTTGACAAATACAAATTATGAATACACAACTCCTCTCTCCAATAAAACAATCTCTACACAAGAGGCAAGGCACAACAACAATCACCTCTACACTTAGAGGGATAAGGTACTAAGCCAAATAACAATCACCTCTATACTTAGAGGGATAAGGAACTAAGCTAAAACTCCAACCTCAATCACCTCTACACTTAGAGGGATACCAACAAACTCAACACTCCTCCACATCACCTCTACATAACAGGGATACCCACAAACTCAAAACAAAAAGTTACAACACTTGGTGGTCTCAATAAACCAATAACCAATTCTTGGTGATCACAGTAGACCACAAACATTTTTTCCCACAAAAACAAGATCCTATAGATAGGATAGAGATGATAGCTCAAGTGTGAGAAAAAAACAAGGTGTTTGGAAAACAAATCACAAAGAAAAGCTCTAGGAAAAAACTTTAGATAGAAATATAAATGAAAATCAAAACCAATTCTCAAAGACTATCTTTTTCTTTAATTTTTTCAACCATTTAAAATAAATAAAAAGATAAATCTTTTAGTCCAAAAACTCTTAAAAGCTTGTTGCTAAAACACTTAGAAAGATAGAAATTTTTGCATTTAAAATTCTTGATGAAAACAGCCCAAGGGATGGGTATTTATAACCCATTCCAAAAACTAGCCGTTAGGAATCTGGAAAAGTCACATTTGTCCTTCCAGTTGACCGACCAACGGTCATATTTCTGACCGTTGTCGATCGGGCCTAGCCACCGGTCGACCAGCCAGCACCCGAGAGTTGGGTGCTTTTAGTCGGTCGACCGCGCAGTCGGCCGGTCGAGTAGGCTGGCCCTTGTACACGTCTCGTGCACATCGGTCGACCGGTCCGGTCGACCGATTCCTGGTCCGGTCGACCGCCAGTGTAGTCAGGCTGGGATTATAGGCCTAGAAAACTTATCTTTTTAATTTCAATAAAATCCCATAAAATCATATTAATTCCATAAAAATTAGTTCTTATAAATATTTGAAGAACAAATATGTGTGACTAAAATTCAACACATATTACAAACTATTTGAACCATTTTTGTGATAACGAAATTCTATTTAAACACAAAATTCGTATTTTCCAAAACTTGGATATTTGAAATTAAAAAATCGATTTCTTTAAAATTCATATGGATACAAAAACATGATTTTGAAATAAATTTGAAGTATATTGTATATGGATAGAATCCAATATACATGCAATAGATATATCTATGTTTTTCACGTGAAATCTAAAACCGGTTAAACCAAAACCAATAAACTTTAAACTTTTGTGTGTGTGTGAACTTGAACATATCAATACTATCTATCTTTACACAAGATCTAAACAAACTAAACTAAGCAAACTGACATCATCTTGTAGAACTCCTTCTCCAAGTCGACTCGATCCAAATGCGATCCAACGAGCTTGATTCCAACCGAGTGCTAGATGCGATCTTGACGCTCGAGCTCTTGAATGTACATGTGTTAGATCCAAAACTCCTTTATTGAAGCTAGATATCTATTAAGATCTTGATCAAATATCTGAAACTAATTAAGTACAAGATCATTAGTAAACTATAACTACATGAGTTAATCATCATCAAAACTAGAGTGATGGGCCTTTGGGCTAATATTAGATTCATGTGGATTACAAAGAAGAGTTTAAATGATTAGTGGTTAGTAGTTAAATTGCCATGAAATGAAAGTTAGCTAGTCATATTAGAGGTTAGGGAAGAAACTATTGAAGAAAGAAGGAAGATTACATAGATTATCACCATCTCTTACATCAATCTCTCTCTCTCTCTTTCTCTCTTTGAATCATCTCTGCCCTAATACATGAATCTAAAAGGAAATAAAAATACAAAAGAGAGAAGAATAAAAGAAGAACACCTATATTACACTATATTAAAAGAGAAAAATCCTCGCTACTGCTCTCTATCCCCTCATCGTAGATCCATAAATGCAGTATTCATAGGCATAGAAGGATCTGGAAGGTGAGACGAAGCCACGCTAAAAAATCGACGCGAGAACCCACCAAAAAACCATGGCAGCCAAGAAGGAAACGGGGCAATATTTGGGCCAATTGCCCTGAAATTTGGTCACTGGCTCATCTGGCTTCTAGCACCTTCTGTATGTATCTGGTTTTATAATATTTAAACGTGTATTTCTCCAGATACGTCTTCAAATACGGGATCCAATGCATCTTCTAGAAGCTCTCTAGTTTGGCCTCCAAGAAATCCGATTTAATTACCCAAAATGGATATAATTAAGCTCTTATTACTTCTTTGCCCCTAGACTCTTGATTATCTACAAAATAGACCAAAACACAGGTGAGAAACATCATTTTATTCATAAATAGGTAGAAAAATGTGATGTAATAATGCAAATTATAAACTAATCAGGGAGATGGGGCGAAGGAGAGGAGAGAGAGGGCAGCAGCAGAAAGGAGATAGAGGAGAAAGATGATAACAGGGGAGAGAGGGAGACAGAGAGGAAGAAGGAAGCGAGGCAGGAGGAGAGAGAGGAGGCGTGAGGAGTGAGAGAGAAAGTGTGAGGAGAGAGAGGATAGCTAGAGAGAGGAGACGTGGGCAGAGAGAGGAGAGATAGGGGCAAGAGGAGAGGGAGAGAGGGGACGCGTCGGCATAAATAGGGGAGAGAGAGGGGGGGATGAGTGAAAGAGAGACGAAGACACGAGTGGGAGAGGGTTGTTAATACCCTCAACGTATAATTGTATTTGCATATTAAATGTTAACGGCAGTTGGGTATTAAAGTAATATATATATATATATATATATATATATATATATATATATATATATATAGGTATATTCATAGAATTAAATTGTATGGGGTATTTTTTATGTATTATTATGTTCATGATTGGATTTTATAACATGTATAATATGGCAATTTGTTTTATTTAAGAGATTGTAATGAAGCTAAAGGAAACGTCTCCACCACTACAAAGATTTGAGTAAATATAAACAACATAAATATTTAAACAACAATTCAAGTATGAATAGACAAACCTTCCATAATTCAATATTACAGGTAAATTTCAATGACATGCCAAAGCATTGTTTAGTTTTGGAGGCTTATAGTTGTAACTATATGTAGTTCTAATTTCAGTAAATAATAGTTTAGCTATTTATTTTAATATAATTAGAGTTACATATAGTTCTAACTGCAATAGTTAGATCTATATTTTTATACAGTTTCGTTGCAGTTGAAACTATGACCAAATTGTTTTTAAGTCCAACTACAGTACACTAGTACAAATCTGGGTTACCATGACACTCGTTTATGTCAGTTCGAGTAAAACAACGTGATAAAAGAGGTGGTAGTATTTTTGAAATATGATGAGCAAGACGTGAGACCTTTAAACTTTTCACATCGGTTTTATAAACAACTGACATGAAATGTGAACTTTTACGTTCATTACCTTGAGAGCCGACGTAAAAGTTAACGTCAAAAATCCCGCTTAATTTGACCTCAGGACTTTTCAGGTTGGTTCTTTTTGGAACTGGTGTGTTATGTGTTATCATCTTTTAAAAATTTCACTACAGCCCCCATCAAACTTAGCCACGTCTTGAGACTTACCAAATGGACAGTACAGATTTAGTAATCTATCTCGACTCCTTGATCATAAGCCCCGAGCCTCAGAAACCCTAATATCTATTGAGTTCTCTCCCCTCTCTCTTTTTCTCGCGCTGCTGCACTCACTTCCTCTTGCGATCGCTTCGATCGAGCCAAGACAAAGGTACATGCTATAATTTAGATCGAAAGCAACCTAATTCTGTTTATGTTAGATTTGATTGTTACAATCCAAATCTGTGGATCTTATTAGATTTTTGTTTGCCTTTCTTTTTTTTAGTTAAATATCGCTAATCCCAACACAAGTTGCTAGAAAAAAACTTGAGATTGATGATGACCAGAAGCTGTGAGCATTTTCCTTATCAAAAGTTTTAATCTTTGTATTTCTACTTGAATCATTTGATAATGTTCTCCTCTCGGTTCTTCTCAATTTGTTGTGGTTTCTTTGCAGACGAGTTTGATCTCAGCTCAGTTGACCATTTCATCTGAGATCATTCAAGGAAGAGCCCCATCGGGCAAGGTTGTGGTGTCAATGGAGAATAAGGAGGCTGGGATGGATGGTGAAAGAGTCAATTCTCAATTTCAAGAGCTCGTTGATGAAGATTTGTGAAGATTAGTTGAAGATCGTGAAAATTTGTGAAGAGTTGATGGTGAAGATCTAAGAAGACTGTGAAGAGTTGATCGTGAAGATAGAGTTGATCGTGAAGATCGTGAAGATCTAAGAAGACCACGAAGAGTTGATCTGTGAAGATCGTGAAATCAGTCAAACATTTGTTTTCGTTTGTTTTAATTTTTTTTCCCCTCAATTTATTAGGTGGACTTGTTTAAAGATCAGATCTTTTTGTGAATTTTATAGCTCATTATGAAATTTATGATTTTTTTCTGAAGTTGTGTTTCGATTTCTTCTATTGAAATTTGTTGTTGAGGGCTGCCCTAGCGGCGAAGAGGAGAACAATTTTTTTTTAAATTAAATTCAGATTTAGCGCAGGTTCTTATATGAATCGTTCTGGTATCCCTAGTATATGATGTCAGTTTAAAACCGACGTCATGTACCAGACTTACACAGTGGCCTGAATACACGCTGGATCCAGAACTGACGTCGAATGTCTTTTCCGTTGGTTTTAAACTGACGCTATATGGGTTTCTTATACTAGTGGCCAATAAGATTTAATAAAAAATAAAAAGAAATGTCACATCAATTTTTTTAACAACTTGTATACAAATATGACTTCATCATGCAATAAGGCTTTCACTTCTTATAGTTATAACACTATAAGTTGTCAAACCGAACACCTTATCTCGTATGCTATATACATGAAAGAAAGATACATTTAGTTGGAATTACAATATAGTTTCAACTTGAAATAAAAGGCCCCTAAATTTAAAAAGCATTTCTTTCCAAAACATGTTTATATGTTTTTAGATCAATTCCTTCGTTATACAAATTAAAACAATTTATGTACTTAAGTTGTTGTAGTATTGACTCGATGGGAGTCCAAATTCAAGCATTGAGCTTCGTGTGAGCTCTATCTAACTAGGATTTAGCTCGTATCTGATCTGTACTTCAACTGTTTGTCCAAGTGGTATATAGTACAACGTGGTACAAGCCAAATATTAAAATTAACCCTGGACAGATATAGGCTAACTAACGTCTGAAAATCCTAGCTCAATATTAAAACGCACTAGATTTGTCTCAAAGCAATTAAGTAATGATTCCGACTATAAATCTGCCCACATGAAGCCCATTTCCAAACTTGATGACAATATTGTAAATTTGCAGTCCCCTTTTCAAATTTGTAATGTTTCTTCTAAGTATTGAACAATTGTAAATTAAAAAAGTGTGAATCGATTTATGCAAAGATGTGTTCTAATGGTTACATGTGGCCTAGAACTCAATATTTACAACCAAATGATAACAAACTCGTAATCTCATATCTTTAGAGTGGACAAATATGAATTCTTTTCATCCATTAAATTTGTTTGAGAGTCATCTTCTCACTAGATAACCCCTCCCCCCCAACCCAAAAAAAAAATATTTACCATAATCATTTGCAGTGGATTGTGGTGTGTTTCTGGGTCATGGTTTATAATTCTTCATCAGCTATCGAATTTGCTAGATTTTCTAATTTAGTATTTAATTGTTTATGCCAGTAGTATTTATTGGAGGAATATTATTTTAGCAAATTAATGAACTGGTGAACATCTATCCCACAGTGATGGTGGACTATGACTATATAAATTTCTTCCATAATAAAGAAAAGAGGCTTAGATATATGACGAATTGTGAAATCTAATAACTGAAATTTCATTGGAACGACAACAGCTTTTTAATATAAACAATTAGAGCAGGAAAACATGATTTCAACATATTGTGAAAAATAAACTCCAAATGTAAAAGTTAGAAGAAATTAAAATTTCAGGGGCCATCTGCAAATTCTGTAGGGAAAATGTAAATTTTAGATCAATTGTATAGATTCTGAAGTTAAAGCTGTTTTGTAAAAAATGCTTTAGTTTTCTATTCGTTTTTTTTTCCTTTAGGGCTTTAGGTTTTAAATAATTGTTTTTTCCCCCAGTATTTTAGTTTATTTCTTTTTATTAGATTTTGATAGTTATAAGAATGATAGGATATTGAGTTTTTGTTGGGTTACTTTCAATTTAGTTTGAGTAGGTTTATGCATGGAGAGCTTGCATAAGACATGTTTCAATAGTTTGTAAGAAGATATAAATAATAAAATTTCTAATCTTTTTTACTTGGTATTCAGAGTATATACCTCCTAGATTCAAGTATTGAGGTACATCGAAAGTTTTGGCAGTGGATCAAGACTGATCAGAATTCAATAGGTTGATATCAATTATGTCGCTTTCGTCTACGACTAAATTCCAACTCCGTGTCTTTAAAATATGTTCAAAAATTAATAGTCGTTTTCCTTTCCCTTTTCCTCACGCACCCTGAGCACACAGCCCGCGGTGGTCCTCCATTATGTTAAACGTTTTTTTAAAAAATTGTGTTGTCTGCTGTCTGCTTCTGCAGAGAATAGACACTCACCGGCCACCACCCACTCAGTCTCCCTCAAGTACAGCGTCACTGCTGCTGACATAGAGCAGCGTATGGAGGCATGAATACCTATAATCAAGCCCCTTAAATATAGAGGTTAAAAGATTGGAGGAACTCATCGAGCGCACACACATTCATCATTATGGCACTCATTGAGGGGAAGAGCAGCGATGAGGTTATGCACGCTCAAGCATCACTATGGGGTCACATCTTTAACTACATAGACTCCATGTCCCTCAAGTGTGCCGTTGAGCTTGGAATTCCTGATGCTATCCACAACCATGGAAAGCCCGTCACGCTTCCTGAGCTCTTCTCTGCGCTTTCTATTTCCCCGGCTAAAGCAACCCACATGCATCGCCTCATGCGCATGCTAACCCATTCGGGCATTTTTGCCCGAAGCAATGCTGATGATGACAGTTCTGACGAAGTTTATTCCCTGACTCCTGTCTCCCGCCTTCTTGTTGGAAACAAAGGCTGCGCAAGCTTGTCTAGTTTTTTACTAGCCATGCTCCATCCTGTTTTGGTTAACCCCTTTCAGTCCTTGGGCGCCTGGTTCAAATCCGACGAGCCCACGCCATTCTCTGTTGAACACGGCTGCAACCTATATATAATTTACAGTAGACCAAAAGTGAACTTTTCAAATACAATATACATATTTTTTTATTTTTTTTTTTGGAGAAAAATAAGGGAAAAGTCCCCCGCATTCTATTAAAAACTTTATAATGGAAAATAAGTTACTCCATGTGTCACGAACAAATAAAGTAAAAGCACAGAAACCCTCATCAAAAAGTCAGGATCAAATGCGAGGTTGATGACTTGTATGCCGACTAGTAATCCCCGTCCCCTCTTCCCATATCCACAGACAGGCTATCCGAGATCCATCTTGCTGAGTTACGTCAGTCCCTGACCCTATCTGAAAAGAAGGTACACAATTAAAAGATAAATTATGAACATGAAAGGTCTTAGCAAGATGATCTAGCAAAACAGATATATAAGAGAATTTTGTAATGCTGGATAACTCTCCAGGAAGTTTTTTTTTTCTAAATTATAAGCTTTGTACCACAACTAATTGACAGCGTGTGCAATGGACCCTTCATGACTGGAGTAATGAGGATTGTGTGAAAATACTAAAACGGTGCAAGGCGGCGATAACGTTTAATAAAGATGGTGGCAAAGTCATTATTATCGATCAGGTCACGGGTTGGACACTTCTAATGAGAATTCAATCACATCTCAGCTTTATTTCGATATGTTAATGATGGTAGACTGTGGGGGAGCTGAGCGAGGAGAGCAAGAGTGGAGAAAGATCTTCACTAGTGCAGGGTTCAAGCAATACAAGATAATACCAGCTCTAGGACTGCGTTCAATCATCGAAGTGTATCCATAATTACTTTCATGATAGATGATCAAGGAAGGAGGAGGAAACAATGAAGTGTGAAATTTGTGCTATATATCTTCAGATCTAATGTATTTGAGGTTAGTTTTCTTGCTTGTCGACAATAATTTATCACAGTTGTTCCTCCATGTAATCTCTCATGTCGTACTTGTTAATGAATAAATGATGCCAAACTACTCGTCGTGGCCCCAGTTGGCACAGATTAGACTATTTTACTTCTCCCATTTTCTTATGTTTCCAACTTTCTTCCTGTTTAAGAGGTTTATATAATTTTCTTCTCTCATTTGGGGGTTTGAACAAATCTTGGCCTTCAACTGATTGCTTTCTAAACATTTTCTAGCCATAAAAGAAAAACTTAAAGCTATATCAAGAATTGAGAGATATAATTTTATCTTCTAACTGCTAAGTTCATGTATTAACGATTGAACTTTCTTTCTAACATGCAAGTATTACTGAGCACAATGGTAGAATCTCTTTGCAGCAAGAGATTTGAGATTCAAATCCCATTTGCATCAGGTTATAACTATACTCCAAAAAGAAAAAGATTTTCTTTCTAACATAACTTTGTTGCTCTCTTATTACATATCTAGTTTTTTCTCCACGCATCGGACGAAACAGGTTTTAATCGATCCATAATCGATTGAGCAGAGCTTATCTATGCTCAAACTTGTTCATTTATTTTACTGAGCTAAGACTATTGTTCAAATTTGATTCATTTAAGACAAATGTCAATTAGAACCATAATTATCAGTAGAAATAAAAATTCCACACGTCATGAGGTTTCAAACTCCTACAAGACGCACATCAAACTAAGGTCTCTAGCAACAAAGTACTTTGGTCCCAAGCCTCTCTTCAAACGAAGAAATAATAACAAATAAAGTTTTTCAAACAAAATAATAATAGCTCTCTGCACTCTCTTCCACCAGTTACCTATGCACCCATTTTATATATCGAAAGCTTCTCTTATGAAATATATAGGAAAATGGAAGGATGTTGTTGAGTTGTAAGAAAATAGTGAATAGATGGTTGCAAACATAAGGGAAATATGAAGAATGCAGTTCAAAAGTAGAGAGAGTAGGTAAAGATGAATACTTACAAATGCAAACAGATGAACCGAGTTTCGAAGAGACGAAATAGACAAGGGAAAGCAAAAATAGGGTTTGGTCATCAATTTAGAGTAGAAGAAGGCTATTCTTCATTCCAAAAGATCTAAGAAAGGAATCAATCTTCATATTTCTTTTTCTGCTCTCTCTATGTGGTAATTCTAGATTGGATACTTGCCTACTTGGATTACAATTAATAATCAAAAATGACACTGCTCTCTGTATGTTGATGTAGTTTTAGATTGAATAGTTGGACTACAACTAATAATCCAATATCCCGATTTTCCGTTAGATCATCATTTGTGCTTTGTTGGTTTAATGTAAAGAAAATAAATATCTAATAGGTTTTAAAGTCATCTATATTCGAACCTAATACCAAATGGTACAAACGGACTAGCTGTTTGGCCATGTCTATTTTGTTGATTAATTTATTTGGCCACTTCTACTCTGTTGTGTAATGTGGCGGGTACATGTTAGATAATATATAACAGGTCTTATCGGGTCAACTCAGGTCAACAAGCCTGACCCTAACCCGATCCAATTAATAATCAGGTTACGTAGGTTGGACCCGGATTTGACCCGCACCCATTTACTTGTGACCCTAACTCGAAATTTAGGGTCATGTTTAGGTTCGGGTCATCAGGCCGGATTAAGATTTTGATGTAAATGGAAAAGCAAAGAAGACGAACGATGTAGATTAGATCTCGTTCTATCGTTGATGGACCCTTAAGGGAAATCTTTTAGGCCAAAAACTCTTGAAAACTTGTTACTAGAATACTTAGAAAAATAGAAATTTTTGCTCTTAAAATTCTTGATGAAAACAGCCCAAGGGATGAGTATTTATAACCCATTCCAAAAACTAGCCGTCGGCAATCTGGAAAAGCCAGATTTGCCTTTCCGGTTGACCGGGCGGTCTATCGGCCAACGGTCATATTTCAGACTGTTGTGCCTCCGATCGACCGGGCGGTCAACCGGACCAAACCATCGGTCGACCGACCGGTCGACCGGCCAGCACCCGAGAGTTGGGTGCTTTCAGCTGGTCGATCGCGTGGTCGACCGGCCGAGTAGGATGGCCTTTGTGCACGTCTCGTGCACATCAGTCGACCGGTCCGGTCGACCGACTCCTGGTCCGGACGACCATCTGGTCGACCGCCAGTGCAGTCAGGCTGGGATTATAGGTCTTGAAAACTTGTCTTTTTAATTTCAATAAAATCCCATAAAATCATATTAATTCCACAAAAATTAGTTCTTATAAATATTTGAAGAACAAATATGTGTGACTAAATTCAACACATATTACAAACTATTTGAACTATTTTTGTGATATTGAAATTTTGCTTAAACACAAAATCCGTATTTTCCAAAACTTAGATTTTTGAAATGAAAAATCATTTTCTCTAAAACTCATATGGATACAAAAATATGATATTGAAACAAATTTGAAGCATATTATATATGGATAGAATCCATATACATGTAATAGATATATTTATGTTTTTGACCTGAAACCAAAACCGGTTAAACTGAAAACCAATAAACTTTAAACTTTTGTGTGTGTGTGTGTGAACGTGAGCATATCAATACTATCTATCTTTACACAGGATCTAAACAAACTAAACTATACAAACTGACATCTTCTTGTAAAACTCCTTCTCCAAGTTGACTCGATCCAAACGCGATCCAATGAGCTTGACTCCAACCGAGTGCTAGATGTGATCTTGACACTCGAGCTCTTGAACCAGCATGCGTTAGCTCTAAAACTCTCTTGTTAAAGCTAGACATCTACTAAGATCTTGATCATATATCTGAAACTAATTAAGCACAAGATCATTATTAAACTATAACTACATGAGTTAATCATCATCAAAACTAGAGTGATAGGCCTTTGGGCCAACAATTTTTCCCTTTTAATGATGACAAAACTCATGGAGTTATATATGCATGGATTAAAATTAAGTTTTATAGAAGCTCCCCATTAACTTATGCATAGCAATAAACAATAAAGTTATTCAATGAAATGCATAAACTAAACAATACATATATGCATAAATGGAAATAAACATGCATAAACTCACCAAATTCTTTTCCCCTTTTTTGCATAAACGAGAAAATAAAATAAACATGCATATATAAGCTCATCAAATACTTCTCCCCCTTTTGTTAATTCATCAACAAAGGGGTGAAAACAAATCAAAAAATAAAGTTATATATCAAAACATTATGAAATCACTTATAAAACAAATTTATGAATTTTCTTGAAGTCAACAAAATAAATTTTGATATCAATGAAAGTGAAACATTTTATTTTGATACCAATTGAAAATATCTTGTAAATTTTTGATACCAATTGAAAGTGAAACATTATACGTTTTTTATGCCAATTAAAATATATTGTAAATTTTGATACCAATTGAAAGTAAAAACCAAATATTTAGGTAAACACAAATCATTTTGCAATAAGGATACCAAATTGAGAATAATACCAATTTAAGATTATTGATACCAATATTGAAAACGTTAGCATATACTAAAACAAAGTATTTTTCATATAAAGAGTGGGATAAGATACCAATTGAAAATAAAAACATTGAAGGATAAAACACTAATATTTCTCCCCTTTATGAAATAAAAACAATGCATAAGCTTGTATAAGATACCAATTGAAAAAAATAAATGACAATGAAGACTAAATCAAACTTAGCATAAACATAATTTGTACTTTAAAATATAAAGACATTATAAGCACAATCAAATCATATATATATATATATATATATATATATATATATATATATATATATATATATATATATATATATATATATATATATATATATATATATGAAAATGTAAATACCAATCCAAATTGATACTATTGAAGTTTAAAGCATACTTATATAGAAAATACAAATATGAGTATACAAACATAAACATATCAATTGTGATACCAATTGAAATTATAATGAGAATCAAGTGTATAATTCATACCTACCACCCTATTCATGCACATGTTTAAAAGATTTTCAATAAAGATATATAAGGCATGGTCACCCATCCAACTGCCCTTAGAAGGTAGGGGTTTTCAAAATAGGATTTGAAAATAATTTTAACATATTTGAAAACTCTACCAAAATGAAGAATAACGCAACTAGTTTTTTGATAATTTTGTAAACTAGTATGAAGTCCTTCAAGTAAGAAATAAAACATGAAAAATGTGAAAATTTAATTTTCATCAAAATAATACAAACTTTAAGATATATGTATGTTTTGTCTAAACTAGAAGTATACATATATATCCCAAATACAAATGAGTCCTTAGTAAAAACTTACTTGAAAAGCAAGTGACTCTAAGATAGACATGTATATCTAAAGTTTTGGCAAGATTAATGTATACATGAAGCTAAACACATTGTCATGAAAAATATGTACAAAATAGAGAATACAAGTTAAAATGCAAGAATCATCAAAATTAGGCTATACTAGTACATCTAATGAGTACAAATGAGTAGCATAGCACAAACTTATAATAATCAAATGTGGCTCACTAGTTATACAAGTATATACACAAGTTTTAATGAAAACTATTTTTAAATATGTAATCAAAACCATGAAGTGCAAAATCGTAAACAAAAACCAATATGATCATTATGTAAATGCACATGTCTTAAAACTAGCATATTCATAGTAGTTAAACAATAGTGAGAACACAAAAGTAATGGTCCATATAAACATAAGTGTATCTCAAATACTACATATGTATATTATAAGTCTAATTATCATGGCATTTAACATAATAATCATGAAAGATATGAAAACCAATACATGCTAAAAGTCAATAATATTAAAACATGTAAACTAATAAGGAGTTAGAGATAGTTAGCAAAATCATTAGGGCTAATCTCTAGATCTCCAAACTATAATGGTCCTCCCACCAAACTCCTTTGAAAGTGATGCATCCAAAATTGTCACCATTTAGTTAGGAATGCATCCACCATCAAGGCACCAATACCCTCACGTCAAGTGAGAGTCCACACCTACATCAAATAAAATAAGAGTGGCTTTGGTACCCATACCTTATTGGGTCCATGGGGGTTAGCACCTTTCCTAACCGAAACAAATTTATTTGCAAAATTTGAATAATTTAATCTATCATAACAAAATTTTGTAAGGTGGCTCTTACGTCCATAATGTGCATAAGTGTACACATGAGCATACATAGTGTCATGTGTGTGAATATGAGAAGCATGTGTATGTCGTGGTTAGTGTGCATATATATGTGGAACTTGTTTCTTTCGAAACATGAATTCCAATTGTGTGTGGTTCATGACACATTGGCTCAAAGTGGAGCCCAAACAATCTACATTTTTCTTCAACATACATATATCATTTTCAATGATTGAAGAGAAAGTAGAGCATCCAATGGAAACACTAGATTGTGAAGCATGGCAAACATGTGAATTTAAATCATTTTTCAAAGATTTGTTTTCATTAGAAATCAAATCCAATTCTTTTGAATTTGAAGCAATTTTGTTTTTCAAAGAATTATTCTCTTCTAAAACAATATTAAGTTTTAAAGACAAAAATCTCATTTTTCTTCAACACATCAGTACAATCATTTTTATTTTCAAAATTTTATTTTTTCTTTAAAACAAGGTCAATTTGGGTTTTTAAGGAATCCCTTTCACTTGAAATCTCAATCCTTTCTTGTAAAACCATATTAAGTTTTAAAAAATCTTTATTTTTTCTTTTAATTTAAGACTTTTCTTTTTCAAAAACTTGAATTTTTCTGGCAAGTTATCACATACAATAGATAGTTCTTTATTCAAGGCATGGACATCCATAATATCATCTCCTGAAGAACTAGCACAATCATCTAAATGAGTTTCTGGGTTTACCTCAAGGAAGTCATTCCCTTGGACCATGTAGCAAGCTTACTTGGACTCATCCACCAAGGGTTCCTTCTCCACATAGTTCATCGTTTGTAGCGCGGGAAGGTCAAAATGTTCCATACTGCAAAAGCGGAATCACAATGAGAAATCATAGAAAGATAATCTTTGCTTAATGTTTGCTTTAATGCATCTAGGGCTTGTGCATTAGCCTCAATGTACTTGTCATTATCAAAATAGGTTTTTTTGGTAGTGGCAAGATAGACATGCAAACTTAGGGCTTTTAAATAAGCACTCATCCTAATCTTCCATATATCAATGTTAGAAACATCAAACATAGGAGGGGCGAGGTAATCCATGAGTGTGTGTAAATAAATAAGTGTGCAAATGCAAATACTAGATTAGCTAACCAAGATCTCACTCCTAGGTGGTTAAACCTAATATCAAAAGTGTAGGCTCTGATACCAATTGAAAATACACCTAGAGGGAGGTGAATAGGTGTATGGCTAATCTAATGACAAATGATGCAGAATTAAAAACTAAATTGCAACACACTATATGTAACCAAAGAGTGTAGCCGAATTCCTGGTAAAGGGTGAAATCACCTAGAGGGGGGGTGAATAGGTGATAATGCTAATCAATGCACAAAATTAAAATGATATGATGCAACGATCACCCGAAACAAGATTAGAAGCCGAATACGCCGTGAAGGGCTCTGAACTCCTTCCTCGTGATTCCTCTAGATAAGAGTTTGAGGTGCGCAATGCAATCTTGTTGTGAGGGTATTGATCGACAATATAGTAATGAATAGAAAGCAAGTAAATAACACAAATAAACCAATCGCAAACGCTGAGATTTGTTTCGAGGTTCGAGCACCCAGCTCTACGTCCCCGCCTTCACCCCGAAGGATTTTCGAACCACTATAATTTCCACAAAGATTACAACCACAAGGGAGCACCCAACTCTTCTATCACACTCCTCTAGTCCAGAGGTAGTGGAGCCACAAATACAAGAATATCTTGGTGATCAAAAGATCACAAAGCCTCTTTGAAAAACTTTTCCCTTACAAAAACCCTAGAGAATAATGTATAGGATTGAAGCTCAAGTTTTGTAAGTGGAAAAGAAAATAAAATTGAAGAGAGTTTTGAATCAAAAACTTCAGAGAAAAGAGAGAATTTTGAGCACAAAAACTGAGAGCAAAAACTTCTTTTGAAAACACTTAAACTTGATTTCTTTTGCAAAGAATTGTTGTGATCTCTTCAACCCTAATCATCCCTATTTATAGGATAAAGGTCGGGATTAAAATGTAAACTGTTATAATGAATAATCAGGAAAGATTTGACCCAAATCCAGCCCTAAAAATCGTTTGGAGAAGAAAAGCACGTTTTAAATCGTGTTTAAAAAACTAGCCGTTTAGGCTGAAACTCAACTCACGGTCGACCGGCCGGTCGACCAGTTTTTCAAAAAAAATAACCGTTGCCAGCCCACGGTCTATCGCCCGGCCGATCGTCCCAAACAGAGACTAACATGCTTTCAGTCGGCCGAAGCTCGGTCGACCGACATGGGGTCCGGTCGACCGCCCGGTCGACCGGGTAACGTGCACACATGCACACACCCAAATGGTCAGAAGCGCGGTCGACCGCCCGGTCGACTGTTCTGACCTGAAACAGGGCCAGTCGACCGTCCGGTCGACCGCAACAGGCCAAAAACAGTTTGTTTGAAAAATGGTTTTGAAAATCTAATAATTTTCAAAAATACTTTTGATCAAAACTTGGTACACTATATAAAATAGAGTTTGTAAGTATTAAAATATGTTTATAAAAATATTTTATGTAAAAGAGAAATATCTTTTGAAAATCATGTGCAAGAACTTGTGTATGGGAAATATTGAGCTTCAACACTATACACTATCCTTTAACAAACTAAAAATAACATAACTAAGAAAAGAAGTCTCTGAGTCGCGTTACACCAAGCTAGAGCCTTCTATCCTATGAAAACGTCCTCTTGCGTCATTTGCCTTTAAGTGCCCTTATCCTTGCAAAAAGGTCATCATGACTAGTACAAACCTGAAACTCATTCTAAACAACTTATTATTACCAAATAGCTTCTATATGTTTTGTTATCATCAAAACTTAAACAAATATATAGTGTAACATTTTGGGCCAACAATCTCCCCTTTTTTTATGATGATAAAATATATAGGCTATAACACAAGATATAAAAGAGAGGTTAAAAACTCCCCCTCAAATAATTCTATATTAAATAAGTATAAAACAATTTATTATGAGAAAAATTTTTTAATTTTTGAAAATTTGAAAACCATACACAAACAAACCATAAACATAAAACACCAAACCATCATACATATTTCTCCCCCCTTTTGTCATACATCAAAAAGGGATATGTTACCAAGAAAACTTTCTTATTCAACAACACAAACATTTAGTTCACCACATATAAAAGAAAATCTATCAAAGTCAAGTGGTTTAGTGAAAATATCGGCAAGTTGAAATTCGGAAGAAACATAATCAATATCAATATCACCCTTCTCAAAATGATCTCTAAGGAAGTGATATTGAATCTCAATGTGTTTGGTCTTACTATGTTGATTTGCATTTTTAGTCATATGAATAGTACTAGTATTATCACAAAATATTTTTATATGGTCATAATGCAAATCATAATCAAGGAGAGTATGTTTCATCCAAAGGACTTGAGCACAACAAGCCCCCGCCGCAACATACTCCGCCTCGGCGGTTGAGAGGGCTACCGAATTTTATTTCTTGGAAGACCATGAAACAAGACAATTACCAAGAAAATGACATGTTCCACTAGTACCCTTCCTATTCACTCTACAACCCGCATAGTCGGCATCCGAAAAACTCGTCATTGAGAATTCTCTGATTTTCAGATACCAAAGACCCATTCCAATAGTCCCCTTAATATAACGAATAATGCGTTTTACCGCAATTAAATTAGATTCTTTGGGACAAGATTGGAATCTAGCACAAAGACACACACTAAACATAATATCCGGCCTACTAGCCGTTAAATACAACAAGCTACCAATCATGCTTCTATACAATTTTATATCAACACACTTACCTTGATCAACCTTATCAAGCTTGGTAGTGGTGGCCATGGGAGTGTTGCAAATTTTTGAGTCTTCAAGCCCAAATTTCTTGATGAGTTCCTTGGAATACTTGGCTTGACATATGAAAATCCAATCACGCATTTGCTTGATTTGGAGTCCAAGAAAATAGTTCAATTCACCCATTAATGACATCTCAAATTCACGTTGCATGCATTGTTCAAACTCCTTGCAAAGTAACTCATTAGTAGAACCAAAGATTATATCATCAACATATATTTGAACTATAAGAATGTCACTATCAACATGTTTAGTAAATAATGTGGTGTCTATTTTGCCTTTAACAAAATCATTTGAAAGAAGAAAACTTGAAAGCCTTTCATACCAAGCTCTTGGAGCTTGTTTTAAACCATACAATGCTTTATCTAGTTTGAAAACATAATTTGGATGTACATGATCCACAAAATCGGGAGGTTGTTCAACATAAACTTCATCATCAATAAAACCATTTAAAAATGCATTTTTACATCCATTTGAAAAATTTTAAAATTTATAAAAGATGCATAAGATAGTGTGATCCGTATGGCTTCAAGCCGTGCTACGGGTGCAAAGGTCTCCTCAAAGTCGATTCCTTCAATTTGAGTGTAACCTTGGACCACTAATCTAGCTTTATTCCTAATAACATTTCCTGACTCATCCAACTTGTTCCTAAAAATCCACTTAGTACCAATTATTGGTCTATCATGGACTCTAGGAACAAGGTGCCAAACTTGGTTGCGCTCAAATTGATTGAGCTCTTCTTGCATAGCTAGCAACCAATATGAGTCACCCTCGGTTTCGAGGATATTTTGGGTTCAAAATGAGATATGAATGCATAATTACCACACAAATCATGGAGTTTAGATCGATGGGTACCCCTTTGATACATCACCTATGATGAGATCTTTGGGATGATTTGAGGCGTATCTCCAATCATTAAAAAGTGGTTGTGATTATTCCACTTCATCCTTTTGAACTTCACCAATAGGTTCTTGCTTGTCATCTTGGATGGGTGAGTCCTTCAAGAAAATTTTCTCCATGTCTTCACCTAATGAGTCAATCTCTACAACATTCTCAACAATAGTATTAGATTCTTCAAATTTAACATGCATAGATTCTTCAATAGTATGGGATGATTTATTGAACACTCTATATGCTTTGCTAGTACTAGAATAGCCAACAAAGATTGCTTCATAAGCCTTAGCATCAAATTTACCCAAATTATCTTTAGTGTTCAAAACAAAACACTTGCATCCAAAAACTTTAAAGTATGAAACATTTGATTTTCTTGAATGATAAATTTCAAAAGAGGTTTTGAAAGTATTTTTACACAAATAAATACGGTTTGATATGTAGCATGCGGTGTTTACGGCCTCGGCCCATAAGTATTGAGGGAGCCCATATTCACTTATCATAGTCCTAGCCATTTCTTGAAGAGTTCTATTCTTCCGTTCAACTACTCTATTTTGTTGTGGAGTTCTAGGACATGACATTTCATGCTTATTTTCCTTTTCATCACAATAAGTCATGAAGAGTTGGTTAACAAACTCACCACCTCTATCACTTCTTATCCGTAAAATCGAAAATCCTTTTTCTTTTTCAACCCTCTTTCGAAAAATCTTAAAATGCGAAAAAGTTTTATCTTTATGCTCCAAAAAGAAAACCCAAGTGAAACGAGAGAAATCATCGACTAAAACAAAAACATATCTATTTCCATTTAAGCTTTTAGTTTTAGTTGGTCCAAAAAGATCCATGTGAATCAATTCTAAAGGCCTAGATGACATGATATCCTTGATTGGCTTGAAAGAAGACTTAGTTTGTTTCCCAAGTTGGCACGCACCATAAATGCCGTCTTTTCAAACTTTATGTAAGGAATACCGTTCACCTATTCCTTGGAATTAATTCTAGCAAGGTGATCAAAAGATGCATGTCCTAATCTTCTATGCCATAACCATGAAATCTCATCAAAAGCATTTAAACATTTAGTAGAACAATCCAAATTAAGCATGTCAATAATATAGACATTATCTTCACGAAATCCAGTGAGAATACAATCATTGGTTTTACAATCAAAAATTTTGCAAGAAGATTCATCAAACACAACTTTGACACCACGATCACATAGTTGACTAATACTAAGCAAGTTATGTTTAAGCCCATCAACAAGAGCAACATTTTCAATTAAAGGAGATGCACCAATCTTAATGTTACCTATACCGATGATGATGCCCTTGGAGTCATCTCCAAAGGTGACGGTGCACCTTCAACGTACCTTGATAGGGTTGTAAAATTATTGATGTCCCATGTCATATGCCTTGAACAATCACTATCAAGGTACCACCGCTCCTTACGTCTTGGAGTCTTGGTGTGTACCTATATCAAATGATTTAAGACTTGATTTTGGTACCCAAATTTTCTTGGGTCCTAAAGTGTTAGCGTTTCGAACCCACACAAGATTATTTGTACTATTTATATGATCATAGCAAAATTAGCTAAATGGCCATTCCGGCCACAATAAGTACATTTATAAATTCTTCCATATTTAAAAACATAATGAGCATGTAGTTTACTAACATGTGAATTATGAGCATGGGTAGTTTTAACATGATTGACATGTGATGTGTTGGCAGATGAACATGTGAAGTTTTGGCATGAGATGTTTTATCATTTTTAACATGTGGAGTATGCATATGCTTCTTTGAAAACATTTCTTCTAATTTAGTATTGTTAAAAGCACATTCTTTTAAAACATTTCCCAAAACATTGATTTTTGTTTTTAACATGGAAAACTCATTTTCATCAATTTGAGGATATTTAGCTTTACAAGTAATTCTATAGGCATCAAAATCTCTTTGCGTTGAAATAAGATTAGAAGACAGTTCATCCTTTTCTTTTGAAGAAATTGCAAGTTGATTTTAAGCATTTCGATTTCCTTTTTCAATTTTGAACACTCTTCCTTTTTATCATCAAAACTTTCTGAAAGTTCAACAAAAGTATGTACTAACATTTCTCTACTTATTTCACTTTCATCATCAAGTAGTTGGGTAGTTACCTTAGGTGTGTTTACCATGAAAACACATTTGTCTTGTCGACTTCATCTTTGGATTCACTTTCCGAATTCCAAGTGGCTTTGTACACCTTCTTTTCAACCGACCTCTTTTGCTTCAAAGAGGAGGTTATCTTTTTCTTGAAATCTGGACAATCGGTCATGATGTGTCCGGGTTTCCGACAGTTGTAGCATATGATCCTTTTCTCCTCCTTCCCTTCCATCGCCTTTTATAATTGAGCTTATTTTTGTGGTACAATCTCTTTACATTTCTCACAAGAAGAGATAGCTCTTCATTATCTTCTTCATCCTCTTCATCATCGTAGTTGGTGGAGGAAGACTTGAAAGCTATAGACTTTTTCTTTTGAGGTATCGCTTCTTATCTATCCTTCTTCTCTATCTCATGAGTCTTAAGATTTTCAATAAGACTTATGAGCTCCATCTCGTCTTTGTCATTCAACTCCTTCAAGGTGGTAGCTTTGATTTCCCATGACGAAGGAAGAGCACGAATCACTTTACGCACCTTTTGGTCGTTGCTTATTTCATCACCTAGAGAAGAAAGAGCATTTGTAATCTTAGTAAACTTGGTAATCATAAGATTCATAGCATTTTAAAACGTTCATATTGAGAACGCAAGAGATCTATTTTAGCTCTCTTGACTTGTGATGTTCCCTCGTGAGTGACCAATAAGTGTTGCCAAATATCATAGGCGGATTTGCAATAGATAACCCGTGTTAAGTCATCCTCATTCAAAGCTGAAAGTAGGGCATTTTGAGCTTTTGAATTAGCATCAAATTCCTTGAAGGTGAGTTCGGACCAAGTGTCCTCCTCACTTTCGGGTCTACTATAAGATTTGGTCAAAGACTTAGCAACTAGACTACCTAGAGATTGTAGAAAAATGGTTATCCTAACTTTCCATATGGAAAAATTGAGTCCATCAAATTTGGGAGGGGTCTTAATGTTATCGGCCATCTTTACTAGTGTGTGAATGAAAATATGAAAATAGTGATTAGCAAATTTTAGGATCTCTCTAAGGATGTGAAGCCAAAAACTAGAGTCCTATCTCTGATACCAATTGAAATCACCTAGAGGGGGGTGAATAGGTGATAATGCTCATCAATGCACAAAATTAAAATGATATGATGCAACGATCACCCGAAACAAGATTAGAAGCCGAATACCCCGTGAAGGGCTCTAAACTCCTTCCTCGTGATTCCTCTAGATAAGAGTTTGAGGTGTGCAATGCAATCTTGTTGTGAGGGTGTTGATCTACAATATAGTAATGAATAAAAAGTAAGTAAATAAAACAAATAAACCAATCGCAAACACTGAGATTTGTTTCGAGATTCGAGCACCCAGCTCTACGTCCCCGCCTTCACCCAGAAGGATTTTCGAACCACTATAATTTCCACAAAGATTACAACCTCAAGGGAGCACCCAACTCCTCTATCACACTCCTCTAGTCCAGAGGTAGTGAAGCCACAAATACAAGAATATCTTGGTGATCAAAAGACCACAAACCCTCTTTTGAAAAACTTTTCCCTTACAAAAACCCTATAGAAAATGTATAGGATTGAAGCTCAAGGTTGTAAGTGGAAAAGAAAATAAAATTGAAAGAGTTTTGAATCAAAAACTTCAGAGAAAAGAGAGAATTTGAGCACAAAAACTGAGAGCAAAAACTTCTTTTGAAAATACTTAAACTTGATTTCTTTTGCAAAGAATTATTGTGATCTCTTCAACCCTAATTATCCCTATTTATAGGATAAAGGTAGGGATTAAAATGTAAACTGTTAGAATAATCAGGAATGATTTGACCCAAATCTAGCCCTAAAAATCGTTTGGAGAAGAAAAGCACGTTTTAAAACATGTTTAAAAAACTAGCCGTTTAGGCTGAAACTCAACTCACGGTCGACCAGCCGGTCGATCGGTTTTTCAAAAAAAATAACCGTTGCCAGCCCACGGTCGACCGTCCCAAACAGAGACTTACATGCTTTCGGTCGACCGAAGCTCGGTCGACCGAAATAGGGTCTGGTCGACCGCCCGGTCGACCGGGTAACGTGCACACATGCACACACCCAAATGGTCAAAAGCGCGGTCGACCGCCCGGTCGACCGTTCTGACCTGAAACAGGGTCGTTCGACCGTCCGGTCGACCGCAACAGGCCAAAAACAGTTTGTTTGAAAAATGGTTTTGAAAATCTAATAATTTTCAAAAATACTTTTGATCAAAACTTGGTACACTATATAAATAGAGTTTGTAAGTATTAAAATATGTTTATAAAAATATTTTATATAAAAGAGAAATATCTTTTGAAAATCATGTGCAAGAACTTGTGTGTGAGGAATATTGAGCTTCAACACTATACACTATCCTTTAACAAACTAAAAATAACAAAACTAAGAAAAGAAGTCTCCGAGCCACGTTACACCAAGCTAGAGCCTTCTCTCCTATGAAAACGTCCTCTTGCGTCATTTGCCTTTAAGCACCATTATCCTTGCAAAAAGGCCATCATGACTAGTACAAACCTGAAACTCATTCTAAACAACTTATTAGTACCAAATAGCTTCTATGTGTTTTGTTATCATCAAAACTTAAACAAATAGAGAGTGTAACCTTTTGGGCCAACAAAGGGCTCTTGACTAACTCCTCTTGATTCCTCTAAATAAGAGTTGAGGTGTTATTTGAAGCTCTCTTGGTTCAACACAAGTATGAGCACACAATCAATATCAAGCATATATATGAAATGAACAATATGATGCAATGCAAGATATCACACAGAGAGAGAGAGTTAGATAGTGGATCAATCGCAAACACTGAGATATGTTTCAAGGTTCGAGCCACTGCTCTACGTTCCCGCCTTCACACAGAAGGATTTTCACTATACGTTCACACAAGACTTCCCATACAGAGAATCTCCACTGAGGATTTGGCAAATACAAATTATGAATACACAACTCCTCTCTCCAATAAAACAATCTCTACACAAGAGGCAAGGCACAACAACAATCACCTCTACACTTAGAGGGATAAGGTACTAAGCCAAATAACAATCACCTCTATACTTAGAGGGATAAGGAACTAAGCTAAAACTCCAACCTCAATCACCTCTACACTTAGAAGGATACCAACAAACTCAACACTCCTCCCCATCACCTCTACATAACAGGGATACCCACAAACTCAAAACAAAAAAGTTACAACACTTGGTGGTCTCAATAAACCAATAACCAATTCTTGGTGATCACAGTAGACCACAAACATTTTTTTCCCACAAAAACAAGATCCTATAAATAGGATAGAGATGATAGCTCAAGTGTGAGAAAAAACAAGGTGTTTGGAAAACAAATCACAAAGAAAAACTCTAGGAAAAACTTTAGATAGAAATATAAATGAAAATCAAAACCAATTCTCAAAGACTATCTTTTTCTTTAATTTTTTCAACCATTTAAAACGAATAAAAAGATAAATCTTTTAGCCCAAAAACTCTTAAAAGCTTATTGCTAAAACACTTAGAAAGATAGAAATTTTTGCATTTAAAATTCTTGATGAAAACAGCCCAAGGGATGGGTATTTATAACCCATTCCAAAAACTAGCCGTTAGGAATCTGGAAAAGTCACATTTGTCCTTCCAGTTGACCGGCCAACGGTCATATTTCTGACCGTTGTCGATCGGGCCTAGCCACCGGTCGACCAGCCAGCACCCGAGAGTTGGGTGCTTTTAGTCGGTCGACCGCGCAGTCGGCCGGTCGAGTAGGCTGGCCCTTGTACACGTCTCGTGCATATCGGTCGGCCGGTCCGGTCGACCAATTCCTGGTCCGGTCGACCGCCAGTGTAGTCAGGCTGGGATTATAGGCCTAGAAAACTTGTCTTTTTAATTTCAATAAAATCCCATAAAATCATATTAATTCCATAAAAATTAGTTCTTATAAATATTTGAAGAACAAATATGTGTGACTAAAATTCAACACATATTACAAACTATTTGAACGATTTTTGTGATAACGAAATTCTACTTAAACACAAAATTCGTATTTTCCAAAACTTGGATATTTGAAATTAAAAAATCGATTTCTTTAAAATTCATATGGATACAAAAACATGATATTGTAATAAATTTGAAGTATATTGTATATGGATAGAATCCAATATACATGTAATAGATATATCTATGTTTTTCACGTGAAATCTAAAACCGGTTAAACCAAAGCCAATAAACTTTAAACTTTTGTGTGTGTGTGTGTGTGTGAACTTGAACATATCAATACTATCTATCTTTACACAAGATCTAAACAAACTAAACTAAATAAACTGACGTCTTCTTGTAGAACTCCTTCTCCAAGTCGACTCGATCCAAACGCGATCCAACGAGCTTGATTCCAACCGAGTGCTAGATGCGATCTTGACACTCGAGCTCTTGAATGTACATGTGTTAGATCCAAAACTCCTTTATTGAAGCTAGATATCTATTAAGATCTTGATCAAATATCTGAAACTAATTAAGTACAAGATCATTAGTAAACTATAACTACATGAGTTAATCATCATTAAAACTAGAGTGATGGGCCTTTGGGCTAATATTAGATTCATGTGGATTACAAAGAAGAGTTTAAATGATTAGTGGTTAGTAGTTAAATTGCCATGAAATGAAAGTTAGTTAGTCATATTAGAGGTTAGGGAAGAAACTATTGAAGAAAGAAGGAAGATTACATAGATTATCACCATCTCTTACATCAATCTCTCTCTCTTTCTCTCTCTTTGAATCATCTCTGCCTAATACATGAATCTAAAAGGAAATAAAAATACAAAAGAGAGAAGAATAAAAGAAGAACACCTATATTACACTATATTAAAAGAGAAAAATCCTCGCTACTGCTCTTTATCCCCTCATCTTAGATCCATAAATGCAGTATTCATAGGCATAGGAAGGATCTGGAAGGTGAGACGAAGCCACGCTAAAAAATCGACGCGAGAACCCACCAAAAAACCATGGCAGCCAAGAAGGAAACGCGGCAATATTTGGGCCAATTGCCCTGAAATTTGGTCAGCTGGCTCATCTGGCTTCTAGCACCTTCTGTATGTATCTGGTTTTATAATATTTAAACATGTATTTCTCCATATACGTCTTCAAATACGGGATCCAATGCATCTTCTAGAAGCTCTCTAGTTTGGCCTCCAAGAAATCCGATTTAATTACCCAAAATAGATATAATTAAGCTTTTATTACTTCTTTGCCCCTAGACTCTTGATTATCTACAAAATAGACCAAAACACAGGTGAGAAACATCATTTTATTCATAAATAGGTAGAAAAATGTGATGTAATAATGCAGAATTTTAAACTAATCAGGGAGATGGGGCGAAGGAGAGGAGAGAGAGGGCAGCAGCAGAGAGGAGATAGAGGAGAAAGATGATAACAGGGGAGAGAGGGAGACAGAGAGAGGAAGAGGGAAGCGAGGCAGGAGGAGTGAGAGAGAGAGGAGGCGTGAGGAGTGTGAGAGAAAGTGTGAGGAGAGAGAGGATAGCTAGAGAGAGGAGACGTGGGCAGAGAGAGGAGAGATAGGGGCAAGAGGAGAGGGAGAGAGGGGACGCGTCGGCATAAATAGGGGAGAGAGAGGGGGCGGGATGAGTGAAAGAGAGACGAAGACACGAGTGGGAGAGGGTTGTTAATACCCTCAAAATATATTTGTATTTGCATATTAAATGTTAACGGCAGTTGGGTATTAAAGTAATATATATATATATATATATATATTATATATATATATATATATATATATAGGTATATTCATAGAATTAAATTGTATGGGGTATTTTTTATGTATTATTATGTTCATGATTGGATTTTATAACATGTATAATATGGCAATTTGTTTTATTTAAGAGATTGTAATGAAGCTAAAGGAAACGTCTCCACCACTACAAAGATTTGAGTGAAGATAAACAACATAAATATTTAAACAACAATTCAAGTATGAATAGACAAACCTTCCATAATTCAACATTACAGGTAAATTTCAATGACATGCCAAAGCATTGTTTAGTTTTGGAGGCTTATAGTTGTAACTATATGTAGTTCTAATTTCAGTAAATAATAGTTTAGCTATTTATTTTAATATAATTAGAGTTACATATAGTTCTAACTGCAATAGTTAGATCTATATTTTATACAGTTTCGTTGCAGTTGAAACTATGACCAAATTGTTTTTAAGTCCAACTACAGTACACTAGTACAAATCTGGGTTACCATGACACTCGTTTATGTCAGTTCGAGTAAAACAACGTGATAAAAGAGGTGGTAGTATTTTTGAAATATGATGAGCAAGACATGAGACCCTTAAACTTTTCACATCGGTTTTATAAACAACTGACATGAAATGTGAACTTTTACGTTCATTACCTTGAGAGCCGACGTAAAAGTTAACGT
Source organism: Agave tequilana (assembly GCA_038442645.1). Taxonomy (NCBI): domain Eukaryota; kingdom Viridiplantae; phylum Streptophyta; class Magnoliopsida; order Asparagales; family Asparagaceae; genus Agave; species Agave tequilana. The sequence continues at coordinate 63,515 of JAVJIF010018111.1, read as the reverse complement.
CAAAAATCCCGCTTAATTTGACCTCAGGACTTTTCAGGTTGGTTCTTTTTGGAACTGGTGTGTTATGTGTTATCATCTTTTAAAAATTTCACTACAGCCCCCATCAAACTTAGCCACGTCTTGAGACTTACCAAATGGACAGTACAGATCTAGTAATCTATCTCGACTCCTTGATCATAAGCCCCGAGCCTCAGAAACCCTAATATCTATTGAGTTCTCTCCCCTCTCTCTTTTTCTCGCGCTGCTGCACTCACTTCCTCTTGCGATCGCTTCGATCGAGTCAAGACGAAGGTACATGCTATAATTTAGATCGAAAGCAAGCTAATTCTGTTTATGTTAGATTTGATTGTTACAATCAAAATCTGTGGATCTTATTAGATTTTTGTTTGCCTTTCTTTTTTTTAGTTAAATATCGCTAATCCCAACACAGGTTGCTAGAAAAAAACTTGAGATTGATGATGACCAGAAGCTGTGAGCATTTTCCTTATCAAAAGTTTTAATCTTTTTATTTCTACTTGAATCATTTGATAATGTTCTCCTCTCGGTTCTTCTCAATTTGTTGTGGTTTCTTTGCAGACGAGTTTGATCTCAGCTCAGTTGACCATTTCATCTGAGATCATTCAAGGAGGAGCCCCTCGGGCAAGGTTGTGGTGTCAATGGAGAATAAGGAGGTTGGGATGGATGGTGAAAGAGTCAATTCTCAATTTCAAGAGCTCGTTGATGAAGATTTGTGAAGATTAGTTGAAGATCGTGAAAATCTGTGAAGAGTTGATGGTGAAGATCTAAGAAGACTGTGAAGAGTTGATCGTGAAGATCGTGAAGATCTAAGAAGACCACGAAGAGTTGATCTGTGAAGATCGTGAAATCAGTCAAACATTTGTTTTCGTTTGTTTTAATTTTTTTTCCCCTCAATTTTATTAGGTGGACTTGTTTAAAGATCAGATCTTTTTGTGAATCTTATAGCTCATTATGAAATTTATGATTTTTTTCTGAAGTTGTGTTTCGATTTCTTCTATTGAAATTTGTTGTTGAGGGCTGCCCTAGCGGCGAAGAGGAGAACAATTTTTTTTTAAATTAAATTCAGATTTAGCGCAGGTTCTTATATGAACCGTTCTGGTATCCCTAGTATATGATGTCAGTTTAAAACCGACGTCATGTACCAGACTTACACAGTGGCCTGAATACACGCTGGATCCAGAACTGACGTCGAATGTCTTTTCCGTTGGTTTTAAACTGACGCTATATGGGTTTCTTATACTAGTGGCCAATAAGATTTAATAAAAAATAAAAAGAAATGTCACATCAATTTTTTTTAACAACTTGTATACAAATATGACTTCATCATGCTATAAGGCTTTCACTTCTTATAGTTATAACACTATAAGTTGTCAAACCGAACACCTTATCTCGTATGCTATATACATGAAAGAAAGATACATTTAGTTGGAATTACAATATAGTTTCAACTTGAAATAAAAGGCCCCTAAATTTAAAAAGCATTTCTTTCCAAAACATGTTTATATGTTTTTAGATCAATTCCTTCGTTATACAAATTAAAACAATTTATGTACTTAAGTTGTTGTAGTATTGACTCGATGGGAGTCCAAATTCAAGCATTGAGCTTCGTGTGAGCTCTATCTAACTAGGATTTAGCTCGTATCTGATCTGTACTTCAACTATTTGTCCAAGTGGTATATAGTACAACGTGGTACAAGCCAAATATTAAAATTAACCCTGGACAGATATAGGCTAACTAACGTCTGAAAATCCTAGCTCAATATTAAAACGCACTAGATTTGTCTCAAAGCAATTAAGTAATGATTCCGACTATAAATCTGCCCACATGAAGCCCATTTCCAAACTTGATGACAATATTGTAAATTTGCAGTCCCCTTTTCAAATTTGTAATGTTTCTTCTAAGTATTGAACAATTTTAAATTAAAAAAGTATGAATCGATTTATGCAAAGATGTGTTCTAATGGTTACATGTGGCCTAGAACTCAACATTTACAACCAAATGATAACAAACTCGTAATCTCATATCTTTAGAGTGGACAAATATGAATTCTTTTCATCCATTAAATTTGCTTGAGAGTCATCTTCTCACTAGATAACCCCTGCCCCCAACCCCAAAAAAAAATATTTACCATAATCATTTGCAGTGGATTGTGGTGTGTTTCTGGTTCATGGTTTATAATTCTTCATCAGCTATCGAATTTGCTAGATTTTCTATTTTAGTATTTAATTGTTTATGCCAGTAGTATTTATTGGAGGAAAATTAATTTTAGCAAATTGATGAATTGGTGGACATCTATCCCACAGTGATGGTGGACTATGACTATATAAATTTCTTCCATAATAAAGAAAAGAGGCTTAGATGTATGACGAATAGTGAAATCTAATAACTAAAATTTCATTGGAACCACAACACCTTCTTAATATAAACAATTAGAGCAGGAAAAATATGATTTCAACATATTGTGAAAAAAAAAACTCCAAATGTAAAAGTTACAAAAAATTAAATTTCAGCTCAGGGGCCAATCTGTAAATTCTGTAGGAAAAATGTAAATTTTAGATCAATTGTATAGATCCCGAAGTTAAAGCTGTTTTGTAAAAAATCTTTAGTTTCTATTAAACGTTTTTTTAAACAGCCCGCGGTGGTCGTCCATTATGTTAAACGTTTTTGGAAAAATTGTGTTGTCTGCTGTCTGCTTCTGCAGAGGATAGACACTTAAATATAGAAGGCCATGAATACCTATAATCAAGCCCCTTAAGAGGTTAAAAGATTGGAGGAACTCATCGAGCGGACACACATTCATCACTATGGCACTCATTGAAGGAAGAGCAGCGATGAGGTTATGCACGCTCAAGCATCACTATGGGGTCACATCTTTAACTACATAGACTCCATGTCCCTCAAGTGTGCCGTTGAGCTTGGAATTCCTGATGCTATCCACAACCATGGAAAGCCCATCACGCTTCCTGAGCTCCTCTCTGCGCTTTCTATTTCCCCGGCTAAAGCAACCCACATGCATCGCCTCATGCGCATGCTAACCCATTCGGGCATTTTTGCCCGAAGCAATGCTGATGATGACAGTTCTGACGAAGTTTATTCCCTTACTCCTGTCTCCCGCCTTCTTGTTGGAAACAAAGGCTGCGCAAACTTGTCTAGTTTTTTACTAGCCATGCTCCATCCTGTTTTGGTTAACCCCTTTCAGTCCTTGGGCGCTTGGTTCAAATCCGATGAGCCCACGCCATTCTCTGTTGAACACGGCTGCAACGTCTGGGAAATAACAGACCGCAATCCGCAATTCAACAAGGTGTTCAATGAAGGAATGGCTAGCGATGCCAAGTTCTTGATGGATGTACTCCTCAAGAACTGTGGCCATGTTTCGACGGGGTTAGATCGCTGGTGGATGTCGGTGGGGGAACTGGCTCTGTGGCTATAGCCATTTCTGAGTCGTTTCCTGATATAAAGTGCAGCGTGTTAGACCTCCCTCAAGTTATCAATGGCACAATTGAGAAGGGTGTAGTAGATTTCATTGCCGGTGATATGTTTGATTATATTCCTCCTGCAGATGTTGTCCTCTTGAAGGTATGATACTCCAGCTCTTATTATAATTAGGAAATGAAATAATAGTGGATCCATGGTTAGGGCTGACTTTGTACAACAAAATATTACTTAATGCTATTTTAACTCAGGGTAACCTAACTCATGGCTCCATGCCGCATGGGCTCCATGCTGTATGAACCTATATATAATTTACAGTAGAGACCAAAAGTGAACTTCTCAAAAACAATATACATATATTTTTTTTTTGGGAGAAAAATAAGGGAAAAGCCCCTCGCATTCTATTAAAAACTTTATAATGAAACATGGAAAATAAGTTACTCCACGGGTCATGAACAAATAAAGTAAAAGTACTCAAACCCTCATCCAAAAGTCAGCATCAAATGTGAGGTTGATGACTTGTATGCCGACTAGTAATGCCCGTCCCCTCTTCCCATATCCACTGACAGGCTATCCGAGATCCATCTTGCTGAGGTTCTGAAGACCTTGTACGTCAGTCCCTGACCCTATCTGACAAGAAGGTACACAATTAAAAGATAAATTATGAACATGAAAAGTCTTAGCAAGATGATCTAGCAAAACAGATATATAGAGAATTTTGTAATGCTAGATAACTCTCCAGGAAGTTTTCTTTTCTAAATTATAAGCTTTGTACCACAACTAATTGACAGCGTGTGTGCAGTGGATCCTTCATGACTGGAGTGATGAGGATTGCGTGAAAATACTAAAACGGTGCAAGGCGGCGATAACGTTTAATAAAGATGGTGGCAAAGTCATTATTATCGATCAGGTCACGGGATTGGACACTTCTAATGAGAATTCAATCACATCTCAGCTTTATTTCGATATGTTAATGATGGTAGACTGTGGGGGAGCTGAGCGAGGAGAGCAAGAGTGGAGAAAGATCTTCACTAGTGCAGGGTTCAAGCAATACAAGATAATACCAGCTCTAGGACTGCGTTCAATCATCGAAGTGTATCCATAATTACTTTCATGATAGATGATCAAGGAAGGAGGAGGAAACAATGAAGTGTGAAATTTGTGCTATATATCTTCAGATCTAATGTATTTGAGGTTAGTTTTCTTGCTTGTCGACTATAATTTATCACAGTTGTTCCTCCATGTAATCTCTCATGTCGTACTTGTTAATGAATAAATGATGCCAAACTACTCGTTGTGGCCCCAGTTGGCACAGATTAGACTATTTTACTTCTCCCATTTTCTTATGTTTCCAACTTTCTTCCTGTTTAAGAGGTTATATAATTTTCTTCTCTCATTTGGGGGTTTGACAAATCTTGCCCTTCAACTGATTGCTTTCTAAACATTTTCTAGCCATAAAAGAAAAACCTAAAGCTATATCAAGAATTGAGAGATATAATTTTATCTTCTAACTGCTAAGTTCATGTATTAAAGATTCAACTTTCTTTCTAACATGCAAGTATTACTGATCACAATGGTAGAACCTCTTTGCAGCAAGAGGTTTGGGATTCAAATCCCATTTGCATCAGGTTATAGCTATACTCCAAAAAGAAAAAGATTTTCTTTCTATCATAACTTTGTTGCTCTCTTATTTCATATCTAGTTTTTTCTCCACGGATCGGACGAAACAGGTTTTAATCGATCCATAATCGATTGAGCAGAGCTTATCTATGCTCAAACTTGTTCATTTATTTTACTAAGCTAAGACTATATGTTCAAGTTTGATTCATTTAAGACATAAATGTCAATTAGAACCATAATTATCAGTAGAAATAAAAATTCCACACGTCATGACGTTTCAAACTCCTACAAGACGCACATCGAACTAAAGGTCTCTAGCAACAGAGTACTTTGGTCCCAAGCCTCTCTTCAAACGAAGAAATAATAACAAATAAAGTTTTTCAAACAAAATAATAATAGCTCTCTGCACTCTCTTCCACCAGTTACCTATGCACCCATTATATATATCCAAAGCTTCTCTTATGAAATATATAGGAAAATGGAAGGATGTTGTTGAGTTGTACGAAAATAGTGAATAGATGGTTGCAAACATAAGGGAAATATGAAGAATGCAGTTCCAAAGTAGAGAGAGTAGGTAAAGATGAATACTTACAAATGCAAACAAATGAACCGAGTTTCGAAGAGACGAAGTAGACAAGGGAAAGTAAAAATAGGTTTGGTCATCAATTTAGAGTAGAAGAAGGCTATTCTTCATTCCAAAAGATCTAAGAAAGGAATCAATCTTCATATTTCTTTTTCTGCTCTCTCTATGTGGTAATTCTAGATTGGATACTTGCCTACTTGGATTACAATTAATAATCAAAAATGACACTGCTCTCTGCATGTTGATGTAGTTTTAGATTGAATAGTTGGACTACAACTAATAATCCAATATCCCGATTTTCCGTTAGATCATCATTTGTGCTTTGTTGGTTTAATGTAAAGAAAATAAATATCTAATAGGTTTTAAAGTCATCTATATTCGAACCTAATACCAAATGGTACAAACAGACTAGCTGTTTGGCCACGTCTATTTGTTGATTAATTTATTTGGCCACTTCTACTCTGTTGTGTAATGTAGCGGGTACATGTTAGATAATATATAACAGGTCTTATCGGGTCAACTCAGGTCAACAAGCCTGACCCTAACCCGATCCAATTAATAATCAGGTTACGTAGGTTGGACCCGGATTTGACCCGCACCCATTTACTTGTGACCCTAACTCGAAATTTAGGGTCATGTTTAGGTTCGGGTCATCAGGCCGGATTAAGATTTTGACGTAGATGGAAAAGCAAAGAAGACGAACGATGCAGATTAGATCTCGTTCTAGCGTTGACGGACCCTTAAGAGAAATCTAGGTGGGGGTAGCTACTTGAATCCACGAGCAAGAACGATCTAAATCCAAGAGCCAAAAAGAACAACTCGAATCCACGAGGAAATATAATGAAAAACTCAAAAAGTTTATTGATTAAAAGTTGATACCTAAACTCCTAGGGTATAGTGGCCTTATATAGGCAAGTAAAAAAAGAATACTTTTCTAACTAGGAAACTAAAATAAAAAACTAAAAATAAAACAAATTGAAATCCAAAACGGACCCAGAAAATAATCCTAATCAGAATTAGAAATACTGATACGTAACAGGCCTTTCGACAGCTGGAGGGGGTTGTCCACAGGTAAGAAAAAAACTGTCAAACCTGAACTCTTGTTAAAAGCCTGTCGACATGCCATATAAAGGGGCTGTCAACAGGTCAAGAAAGACTGACAAACCCCGACTCTCGGGAAAAGCCTGTCGACAGCCAGTTGAATGGCCATCGACAAGTTAAGCTATTTCAGCCTGCTTGATATATAAGTCCCTCCCTCTTCAAAAGAAACTCGTCCTCAAGTTATAGTCAGGATATAGCTGTTGTATAGGGTAATAATTATAGAGATCAGCTATGTTAAATGTCTTTGACATCGTCATATCTTGGAAGATCTATAACGTATGCATTATCATGATCTTCTTCGTGAACGGACCATACTTCTTTGGCTTCAACTTGTCGTATATTCTCGCAGGAATTTTTTCTTTTCTCAAATATACCATCGCTATGTCTCCTTCTTCGAAGACCTTTTCTCTCCTCCTTTTGTCAGTAACGGCTTTGTATCTTGCATTGGATTTCTCCAACCCTGTTCGAACTTATTTTTGAACATCTATGGCTTGCTCAGCTATGGTTGTACCTGCATTACTATGCATTATTAAACATCTCGCCAATGGACAATTTGGCTAAGTCTAGGAGATGATGAAGTACCTTTTGATAGATAATAGAAAAGGGCGACATACCCGTTGAATAGTGAGTTGTAATATTATAAGCAAACTCCGCTTGAGGCAGAGCTTGATCCCATGTTCTTGATCTGTCTCCATATATGCTTCTCAATAAGTTACCTAGGGTGCGGTTAACGACTTTTGTTTGGCCATTGGTTTGCGGGTGTGCCGTGCAACTGTACTTTAAGGATGTGTCAAGCTTCCTTCACATGGTAGTCCAAAATGTTTTCAAGACTTACTGTCTCGATCCGAAACAATGAAACTCAGCATGCCATGCAGTCTCACTATCTCTCGAAAAAATAATTTGGCTACATGTGGTGCATCGGAGATCTTCCGACAAAGAATAAAGTGTACCATCTTGGAGAATCAATCAACTGTCACAAATATAGAATCTACTCCCTTTTGCGTGCGAGGAATTCCTAACACGAAATCCATACTCAAGTCTTCCCAAATATCCTTCGGGACGACCAAAAGTGTATACAAGCTCGTATTTTAAGCTTGGCCTTTAGCGACTTGACACACTGGACAGCTCTTCACAATTGTAATCACATCCTTGCCTAGTTGGGGCCATTATTATCTTTTTTCAAGACTTGTCATCAACTTGTCTCTCCCAAATTGTCCTGCAAGCCCGCCTCCATGCAAGTCTCAAATAACTTCTCCCTCAAGAAAGTCCTTGGTACATATAACTGGTTTCTTTTGAGAAGAAAGCCATCTAACATATGAAAACCTTGTGTACGCAGTCGTGACGAACAATTCTCCCAGATCTCAGCAAAGTCCTCATCCACTTTATATAGCTCCTTCAAACATTCGGACTCAATGATTTCGCTTTGTAATGAAATCAATAGCGAAACTCTCTGACTCAAAGCATTGAAAATTTTGTTATCTACTCCAGATTTGTGACGGATCACAAAATTGAATTGTTCAAAGTAGGAAGCCCACCTTGCATGAATCTTGTTTATGTGCTTTTGGTTCTTGAAGTATTAGAGTAATTAATGATCCAAAATCAACATGAAATCACTAGCTATAAGATAGCTCTCCCATGACTTCAAAGAATGGTACACTGCATATAACTATTGTTCATATGTAGACCACTTTTGTCGCGCCTCATTTAACGTTTCACTGAGGAAGGCAATAGGTCATTTTTTCCTTTGAGAGCATTGCTCTAATGCCTACTCCGCAAGCATCACACTCTAGTACAAAAACTTTCTCGAAATTTGAAAAAGCTAAGACGGGGGCGTTTGTAAGCTTCTCCTTGATGAATTCAAAAGCTCTTTCGGCTTCGCCAGTCTAAACAAAAAGATCCTTCTTCCAACGGTCTGTCATAAATGCTAGTAAGGTACTGAAATTGCGAATGATCGCCGGTAGAAAGTAGCTAACCCATGGAAGCTCCTCGCTTTAGTAGCACTTTTGTGTGGGCCAATCTCAGATTGCCCTCACCTTCTCTTCGTCCACATAGATCCCTTGCAAGCTGAAGATGATCCTAAAAATATCAAGCTTGTAGTCATGAAGTTTCACTTCTTTAAGTTGATGTACAACTTATTTTCTTGGAGAACGGGGAACACTTCTCGTAGATGCTGCAGATGCTCGATCTCGCTAGAACTGTAAATAAGAATGTCATCAAAGTAGACGACCACAAACTTACCCAAAAATAATTTAATCACTTGGTTCATCACCCTCATGAAAGTGCTTGGTGCATTGGATATTCCAAAAGGCATGACCAACAACTCGTATAGTCCTTCAAGAATCTTGAACGTCTTCCATTCATCTCCCGGCCTAATGCGAATTTGTGGTAGCCGCTTCTCAAATCAATCTTAAAAAACATGCAAAACCTTCCTAATCGATCCAACATATCATTAGGTGAGGTATCGAGAATCGATATCAGATAGTGATCTTGTTGATGGCTCGGCTGTCCATGCACATGCGCCAACTTCTATCCTTCTTTGGTGTCTTAAGGACTGTACTGCACATGGACTCATGCTCTCTCTAATATGTCTCTTCTGAATCAGGTTCTTCAACCTTCTCCCTTAGAATTTCACTCTCCTTTGAATTCATCCAGTAGTATCGGAGGTTGGGTAGACTTGCTTCAGGGATCAGATCAATGTAGCAGTGTTGGATTTCCCTTATGGATGGCAGTTCATCCGGAAGCTCATCACGAACTATTCTTTGAAATTCTTCCAACATTAGCTTCATCTTCTCAGGAACTTTAATTGTTGGGCCGACTTCTTTGACTATAAAAGCAAATTGTTGCTTTGTCTCCTTGGACTCCACCAAGAACTCATCTCAGTTGCATATGAATATGAACTTTGGCTCTACTTTAGTCGGCTTTGGTGGTGGAGGTATTCGCTTCATGGCAATCCTCTTGCTCTCCCAACTGAACATATATATGTTCCTCTTGCGTAGATGGGTAGCATCGACATTATGTTGCCATGGTCATTCCAATAGTATGTAACATGCATCCATATCAACATCGCAGATAACTGAATCTTGATAAAACGTGCCAATTGAAATAGGGACTTGGCAAAGATTCGTTACCTTTATGTAGGGCTCATCTTTATCCACCCAATAGTGTATGGATGGGGATGTGACTACGTCTCTAACTTCAAATACTCCACCAATGTGGTAGAGATGATATTTTCACAACTGCCATTGTCAATGATGAGATTGCACACCTTGTTCTTTACCGAACACCTTGACTAGAAAATTTGATGCCTTTGTGGGCTGTCGGGGTTCTTTTGGTTGGATAGCAACCACTAGATCACCCAGATTGCTGATTAGTCGTCATATTTGCATACTTCATACCACATCTTCACATTTATTTTATATGAAAATGTTGCTAATAATGGTTTTCTTGTGTGTTCCTAGGTCCATGGTGTGTATTGAAGAAGATCAAAAATCCTATTAATTTGGTGATTTTTAGAGCCTACATATAGCCATTGACTTTGAGGAGCATATCTGTCAAAACAGGGTGTAGTTATCCAGAAACCAGCAGGAGAAACCAGCAAGGGGACAAGCCAGCAGGCTGCACCAGGCGGCGCCTTACGAGCACAATGCTCGTATTGCCGCGAAAACCCGAGAAACACGGCAATACAGAGGAGCCATGCGTCAATTTTCGACGCGTGGTGCCTCCCTTAACCTATAAATGCCCCCTGGTTCCTGTATTTCAGGAAGAGTTTTTTAGGCAGTTTTCTCCCATTAGTGTATGTTAGTTGTTCTTTTTTTGTATTTTTCATTTCTTTTAGGCTTATAAAAGTGAAGAGTGTGATTCTTAGGATGAAAGTTAAAGTTCTTGTAATGGAGGGTGACACTCTATGAAAAGTTCTCTTTATCTCTATTTGTTTTCTTCTCACTAACCTTTTACATGCTTAGCTAATTTTCTCTCATGACAACTAACTACTAACCACTAGCTTGCTACCTCCTTACTTGATAATCCACATGAATCTTATAGCCTCTACTTAGCCTTGTTCTTGTAAGAGCCATTGATGGCTCATGATGGACTCTAGCACTTTAATATCTAACTCTCTGACAAGTTACCATTACTTTATTCCATGCTTGCTCTAGTCAGTTTTGATGGTTTAAGTGTAGCTTGCTCTTATTTGTTGAGTTTGGATGTGAAAGTGATCTTCTGGGTCTGCTTTGTAAAGCTTTTGAACTAAGGAATAGTGATGGCCAATGATACATGTGAGACAACTATCACTAAGAGGTTAGCATATTAGTGGAGCCATTAATAGTTAGTAACCATGAGTTTTTCTTTCTTTTTTTACTTTATTTTAGAAATATATCAAAAACCAAAAATACAATTCTTCAATGTTTTTTTTGTTTCTACCGTACTCTTCTCTTTTCATTCTTTGTTTTATTTTCTTTAGATTCTTTGAAACATGGAAAAACCGTTAACATACACGTGAACATACCGTTAAAGCTTCTATCGCCTCCCGTTCTTGTGGATTCGACTCGTTTAGCCTCTATACTATAACGGAAGTATCAAGGAAGCCAAAATACACACTTTAATTAGTGATTTCAAAACAACACATTTTAGTGCATGGTTTTTCCCCGATCAAATTTGGGCGTCGTTGTCGGGGATGAGAACAATTTGATTTCACGTTTTTGTTAACTTTTTTTTTGCTTTTGATGTGAAGGTTAAATTTTTAGCATTGCAGAAGTCCACACTTACTTGCATCACCCTGCTGAAGAAAGCAGAGAGCAAGTGCTTCAAAAGTTATTTTGTGGTTGGGTAAATATTTGTATATTGCTATCTTCTGCTTCTAGTTTTTTGTTTAAATTACATGTGCACTGTAATAATTAAAAACATAAATATGGTAATTGGATGTTTTAAAACGATTTAACATTTGCATCTAGGCACGTGTCAATTTCAATTCCAATATACTGTATTTTGTTCTTCTATTGTTGTGATCTGGACTGAGGTGTACATATTGCATTGCATATAGCATAGGACAAACACCTGAGTGACTTACTCGCTTTTTTGTGTTCATTCTTGTCTATATTGCACACTTACGTTAATTGAAATTAAAGGCAAACCCCAACATAACATAAGGTGGGGAAGTCATTACCCTTCCTTAGCCCAAAAATACCTTCACTCTCACACAACGCAAGCATAAATAAAACTTGCAAGACGTTAGCCCCTAGGAATATCTTAGACTCATTTAAGGGCCTGTTTGGTTAAGGGTGGAAGTGAGGAAGTGAGGAATTGAGGAAGTAGTAATAATTCCCTTTGGAACTTGGGAATTAGTTAGTAAGTTTTCGGTGTTTGGATGTTGTTAGGAAGAGTTGTTTGGAAAATATTTTTTCTTTTCCGGCGTTTGGATGGTAATGTGAAAGTGGAAGTGGAAAAGTTGACCATAAAGTTGACCGTAAAATAATATTAAAATAAAAATTAATTAAGAAAAATAAAAAATAAACTGTAATTAGAATGCAAGTGAGATTTATATGGTCAAAAAATAACTGTTTTGTGCTACATTTTATTACAAATGAGATTTACATGACCACAAAATTAACTGTAGCGCTCTGGAAGTGAGGAAATGGTTGTGTAAAAGAGAAAAGAAAAAAGAAAAAAGAAAAAGAGGTTTTCTTATTTTTCTTTTCCGGTGTTTGAATGGATAGGGAAGTGAGCAATTATACTTCCCTATTTCCTTACTTCCGCCCACTTCCTTGCAACCAAACAGCCCCTAAGAGACTGACCTAAGGAGGAAGTTGTTAGAGTTTAACTCTTATCAAATCGGCATCAAAGGTTGAGGATTGAGAGGCAAAACCTCATAGAACAGTGGTTTGGCATAATTAAACCCATTGCTCAGGCAGGTATACTTCCTACTAGTCTTGCCCCTACCTGGCCGATTAACTTGTGATCAGATTTCTGCAATGTACCCTTGTGGATAGTCTAACCAGTTAAGAGTCGTCTAGGTCTAGGTCAACCTTAGCAGGCTTAATTTGATTTTTTTTCTTTCTTTTTATTTGTTTGTTTAATTTTCTTTTTTGTGTGTGAAATGGATTTCAACAATTCTTTCAATCCAAATATTAATCCATATTTCACCCCGGCCTCATTTGACTCGGATAACTCCAACCTGGCTATGTACAGTATGAACCAATCAAACAGGCCGGATTAGGTTTGTCTGACTCAATATGACCCATAGCCTCAATCTTATGACCATAATTTTCAAAATAATTCACTCTTTACAGAGTTCATAGGAATTCACTTCCCCCTAGTCAAATTTTCTACCACCTTGTCCATTATTTCCACAATGTTCATTCCCCGATTTTAATTCATATACTAATTTTCCCATTCGACCAACTGAAAAAAAAAATCTGATTTGAAAAAGAGTATAGAAGTCATGCTGAGTTCCAACAACAAATTTAAAACTTGCTCAATTCACAATCCTTCCCACATCAAACTCCATATACTCCTTTTTTAGAACATCCAATTAAAGAAAAATCTGAATTAGAAAAGAGTTTGGAAGTCTTTTGTGAAACAGCGCAACAATTTCAAAACATGTTGGACTCATCATTTGAATCAAATTTTCAAGAGTCATACTCATCTTTTCCAGTCACACTGAGTCAAAATGAACAACCAACAGTCGTAGAATTGAGTATGAAACTCTTGCATAAGTCTGAGCGACAAATTCAAAATCTAATAGACTCACAATTGCACTTATTGTTACATCTTTATATGCTTGATTTAATTTGTGCTCAATTGATAGATTTATATGCTTGGGATTAATTGTATGCTCACACTTGTATTTAACCAAGAGAGCTATCGTTGCACCTCAACTCTTAATCTAGAGGAATCTTGAGGAGAAGTCCAGAGCCCTTCACTAGGAATTCGGCTTCACTCTTTGGTTATATGTAATGTGTTAGCCTAATAGTTTTAGTTTGTATAATTAGTTTTTAATTCAGCATTGTTTGTGTATTTGAGTAGCACGTCACTTATTCACCCCCCTCTAGGTGACCTACAAGTGGTATCAGAGCTTTATGCTCTTGATTTGTCTAACAACCTAGAGTTAAAGATCTTATTTTTGCTAATCACAATTTTATATACACACACATGGATTTCTTACACCTCCTATGCTTGATACTCTTAACTTCCAAACTTGAAAAATTAAGATGTTTATATATCTTAAAGCCCTAGGTATTCATGTTTACCTTACCACTATTAAAAATTCACATTTTTTAATAGCAAACATCTTGCGGCTAATGCAAAAGCCATCCATGCTTTAAAAATAACTCTAAATGATGAATATTTATCTAGGATTGCTAACATTGATTCGGCTTTTGTACTTTGGAACACTCTCATCACACTCGATGAACAAACGTCACATGACAAGGACTGTGACTCCGATGAAGAAAGTGATGCTTTCAACATGTGCTACATGCTCCAAGGAGATGACCCCCTTAATGTAAATTCTGATTTCGAGCTAGATGAAGAGGTTGAGATACCATATATGACTCGCATTATTTTGTCAAAAACTTTTTAAAAACTATGATTTGTTAAAAGATGAAAATGAGAAGTTGAAGAAAGAAAATAACTCTTTGTTAAATAAAAATGATTCTTTTCAAAATAAATTTTAACATTATTTCAAAAGAAAATGAATTTTTTAAAGACCAAGTTGCTTTGATTTCTAAAGAAAAAGATATTACTTTAAAGGAATATGATTCCTTAAAAAAGAAAATTGTGTTAAAAGAAAAAGAAAAGATTTCTATTTCCAAAAAGAAAAGAAAAATGGTTCTCATTCTTACCATATTTCTCATGCTAATAATGTTGCATCCTCTTTTGATAAAAATGAGATTCATGTTTTAAAAAATAAAATTGATTGTTTGGGCTCCACTTTGAGCCAATGTGCATTTAATCACTCTAAATTGGAATCCATGTTTTGCAAGAAACAAATTCAACATATTCATGCCCATACCCCACGGCATACACCACATGCACACCATGTTTACACTCATGCTCACATGCATGCTAGAGTGCAGTACACATGTACACATTGTAGCTACTGTACACATTATAGCCGCAAAGATTAAATTCTTCAAATTTTGCAAATAAGAATATTTGGGTTTCGTATAATGCCAACCCCTATGGACCCAAAAAAATGTGGGTACCAAAATCTACACCGCTTATTTTTTATGTAGGTATGGGTTCTCACAAGACGTGAGAGGTTGGTGCCTTGATAGTAGATGCAATAGATACTTGACGGACATATCATAGATGCATCGCTATCAAGGAAGCAAGGTGGGAGGACCACCGTGTTTTGGAGAAATGAATTGGCTACATCGGTATTGGTAACCATTTCATACTCCACTTCTTAAAATTATTTTTAATGTTTATATGCTAGTGTACAAAACTTAGACTCAATCATATATTGTTTTATGCTTAAGTATGAGTTGATAGGTTGTTATGCTATGCATGTATTCTTTTGAAATTTTCTTTATGTTTTCAATGATTTTGCATGCCTATTTCTTTGGTTGATTTATGTTTTCATATACTTTAGCTAAAGCATATATTGATTTATATGTTTATATCATGTATTGATATGCAACTCTTTTTAAAACTTGTGTTATACATGTACAATTTTTGAGTTACATGATATACATGCTCTATTTCATTTGTATACTCATTTATTTGTTTAATTGTACATTGCAAATTCTTGCATAATTATATAATATATCATATTTTTTTGAAAAAAATTTCATATGAGTTTTTTTTAGCCTTATTGATTTATTTCATGAATATGTTATTTACATGATTATTGTGCACTCATTTTTTTGTTGTTTACTCATAACTTTGTTTTAATGAGCATTTATGAGCCTTATAGCTTTTGAGTGACAACTCTTGTGTAATATACATATTTCATGAGATATAATTTGGTTTCATGTTTAAAGAATCTTTAACTAGTTTTTCAAAACTATTTTAAACTAATTACTTATTCTTCACTTGAGAGAGCTTTCAAACTATGCTAAAATTATTTTCAAATCTTATTTTTGAAAACCCCTACCTTCCAAGGGCGGTTGGTTGGGTGATCATGCCTTATGAGCCTTAATTTACATCTTTTTAAGCTTGTGCATGATAGGGTGGATGTTAAACTATCATGAAAATTAATTTTTGTATACTCATACTTGTTTTCTATATATGTATGCATCATACGTCAATTGGTATTTAAAATGATCATACATACATATATATGAATTCTAGTGCTAAATTAAAAATGTTAATACATATTCTTTATAGCACAAACTATTTATGCTAAGCTTGATTTAGTTCTAAATGTTAATTAATATCTTTTACAAGCTTATGCATCATTGACTTAAATGATTTCAAAGTGGTATCAAAATCTACAATTGATATCTTAATATTTATGTTTATTGGTTTATCAAAATATATTTTTGTTGATTACAAGTAGTATCAAAATTTATTGTTTTGCTTTAATTGTTTTAAATTGGTATCAAAATTTGTTTTAAGTAGTTTTCAAACTTTGTTGTGATATGTATTGCTTGTATGCAAGGGAGCTTAACATCTCCTCTATGTATACATTCATGTTGAGTGTATTTTATATAAAGAAGACTTGACCTCTTTTCTTTATATGGTACACGTGTAGGAGGAGCTTAACATCTTCGTCTATGCATTGTATATTATGCTTATATGGGATAGGGCTTAGTCATCCCTTCTCCATGTAATGCATGCATGCAGAGAGAGTTAACGTCTCTCCTCTTCATAAATTTATATCGCATGTACATTTATCTTGTTTGCTTTTCTTCACCCCTTTGTTGATGAATTGACAAAAAAAAGGGGAGAATAATTGAGAGTTTATATGTACATGTTATGTTTTTCTTTATGCATATATGTTTGTGTTTGTTTAATATTTTGTTTATGTGCTTCATCGAATATCTTTATGTTTTTCCTATGCATGAGTTAAATGAGAGCTTCTATGAAGCTTATCTTTAATCCTTGCATATATAACTTCATGAGTTTTATCATCATCAAAAAGGGGAGATTGTTGGCCCAAAGGCCCATCACTCTAGTTTTAATGATAATTAACTCATTTAGTTATAGTACTAATTATCTTGTGTCTATTTAAGATTCAGGATTTTACCAAGATCTTAGTCAGTGTTTAGCTTCAACAAAAAAATTCGAAGTTAAGTTTTGAAGTTAGCACGTGTTGATTCAAGAGCTCGCGCTTCAAGATCGCATCAACTACTCAAAGAGGAGTCTAACTCATGGATCAAGTTTGGATCAAGTCAAGATAGAGAAAAAGATTTTCAAGAGAAGATTTTCAAGAAGACTTGAATCCTAATTTGTAAGCTTTAAGATTTTTATTTTAGACAAAATGTAAAGGATAGATTAGTTGTGGATTGCTTAAGCTCATACACACAAACAAAATATTTCATATCTTTCATGATTAAGTTTTGCTTTTGAAAAATATAGTTTTGCTTTAGTCTTGATTTGGTTTTGAGTTTCAAAGAATACATATATTAGTTTCATGAATAGATTTCATCAAAACAAGTTTATATGTGTATTGGATTTCATCCATATACATTATTGCTTCATATTGTTTAGAAACTTATTTTGATGAGTTTATATCATGTGTTTAAAGTTTTGTATTTATCAAAACTTATTTTAGAGCTATTGTTAAAAACAAGTATATTTCATCTTCTATGTGTATTGGATCTTCAAAAGTGTTTAAATATCTTGTTTTTGTATTTGTACAAGTTTTGAAAAAATCGATTTTTCATTTTGAAGTTGGTATTTGAAAAATACGATTTTCGGTTTAAGCCTAAATTTCTATACCTCAAAAATAGTTCAAATTGTTTGTAATATGTGTTGATCTTTGATCACACATATTTATACGTCAAAGTATTTCAATGAACCTATTTTTTGGAATTTATGCGATTTAATAGAATTTTTATGGGTTTTACAAGTCCAACTTTTAGTCTCCTACAACCCATTTTTGGGTTGCTGGCGGTCGACCGACCGGTGGACCGATGTGCACAAAGACGTACACATGCCCTTGCCTTTAGGGCCGGTCGACCGAGCATCAACTGACTGGATCAAACCCACTCTCAGGTTTGGTTGGTCGACCGGGCGATCGACCGACAAGGCAATTGGCCTAGGGGCGATCGACCGGCAACCCCAACGGTCGTTTTTATGACCGATAACCGGTCGACCGACAGGTCAGAACAGACCTTAACGGCTAATGTTTGACAGCCCCTATAAAATGAGACTTTTGGCCATGTTTTGGGCAAGATATTTTTAAGTGTTTTTGAGAGCTCTTCTACAAAGTTTCTCAACAAGTTTTAAAGTTGCATTTCCATATCTATAGAGAGTTTTTTAAAGTGATTTTCTTGAGTTTTTCAAAAGCATTCTCTTGAGTTTTTCCACCACAAATTTATCTTGTTTTTTTCACACAAGCTTGAGCCATCTATTGTTATATCTATCCTATAGGGATACTTGTTTGTGAGAGTTTGTTTGTAATCAAGAGAAGTGATCACAAGTGTTCCACCCTTTATAATTTGGAGTTGTTGTAAAGGTTGCAGCCTCTGCAAGCTTGCGGGTTCATGTGTGTTGTTCTTGCGGGAACAAGTGAGGGACTTGTGGGTCCAAAAGTTCTTAAGAGAGCTCACTGTAAGTGTTACGACATCGAGTGATCTTGCGAGATCAATTTTAGTGGAAATCCTTTATTGCGGTGACGACCGGGACGTAGAGCAAGTGGCTTGAACCTCGAAACAAATTTCTCATGTTTGCGATTGCTCATCTCTCTTACTCACTTGTGTTTTATATCTAGCTTGCACTTATTGTTACATCTTTATATGCTTGATATTTATTTGTGCTCAATTGAGAGATTTATATGCTTGGGATTGACTGTGCCCTCACACTTATATTTAACCAAGAGAGCTATCGTTGCGCCTCAACTCTTAATCTAGAGAAATCTCCCTTCATCGGGAATTCGACTTTCACTCTTTGGTTATACGTTGTGTGTTAGCCTAATAGTTTAGTTTGTATAATTAGTTTTTAATTCCGCATTGTTTGTGCATTTATTAGCATGTCACCTATTCACCCCTAGGTGATCTACAATAATAAATTATATTATAATATTAATAAAGTAATTATTTATATTAAAAATTAATCAAATTAATATATAGCACTTTTATATTATAACAAAATATTGTTAGTGTTAATAAAATGTTAAAATATTAAGAAAATATTAAGAAATTTGTTATAAAATACTGATAATATTAATAAAAAATTTATAATAATAATATGAATTAATAATTAAAATATTAATAAAATATTAAAAATACTAATAAAACATTAAGAAACTAATAAAAATATTAATTAAAAAATAAAATATTACTATAAATAATAAATATAAAGAATACTAATATAATATTAATATAACATTTTTGTAATATTAATAAAAATATTAAATTAATTTTAAAGTATTTAACAAATTAAATAATCTATAATTTGCAAATAGAAGTGGTTTAGCAACCCACTTTCAAGTGAGATGTGAGGCCCACATGATTTTGCAAATTGCTTTTGCAATTTGCAAGCTTGGCCATCCAAGGAAAGTTCAGAAAGTTGCAAAAAGTTTTACCACTTGCAATTTTGCAAGTGGAATTGCTAGTGGAACCAAACAGCCCTTAGTACCTAACATAGGCTATAAGAAAAAAAGAGATGGTACCGGCAATAGAGGAAAAGGCTGATGTCCAAAATAGGTAACGACAGCAGGGGTCGGTAGTAGTAGAGGAGGCGGAGAAGGTGATATTAGCAGTAAAATGAGGGAAGGGAAAGGACGGGTGACAGTAAACTCTTTAATCATAGGAGTAACTTTCAGAGAAATATTACTATCATGCTTAAGTGCTATAATGAAAACTCCGTTATTGATAGCAATCTTAAATGGGCTTGGACAGTTGGCAGTAACATGCTCATAATCTTAGTATTTGTAGCACTTAGTTGTGAGACTAATTTGCAAATACCTTTTTCAGTGTTCTTTCTTTTATTATTATCAGACTTTTCTTTGACCTCGTTAACTGTGGGGATCACAAAAGGAACACTACTTTTCGAGTTTTGATTGGAAGAATTCATGATTTGGAGTAGGTTATTAATTTTAGCAATGATATCATCAAGTGTTGGTTGAGATTTCACGGTTTGGTTTGAGGGAGTAAGTTTGGTCGGTGGAGTTGAAAGTGTATTAGACCTATGGGGTTGAACAGATAGGGGAAGTTTAAACTCGTAAAATATGATGGCACGTATTTGGTTTCTAGCTCTTCTTTCATCCTATCCCATGTTTTAATTGATCGTTGACCACGAAGTACTCACTTATTTACAAAATCGGTCCAGTATTGATTAGCTTGTCCCGTCAGTTTCATAGTAGCAAACCTGACTTTCTCAACTTTAAAAAGTGGGTGCCAAATGAAGTACATGTTCATGATTTGTAGCCAGTCTAGAAGAATTTGAGGATCCCTCAAATAACCATAATAATGCAGACGACCATCAAAAGTTGGTATATCCGTAGTGATGGTCTGAGAATTCTTATATGCAATTTTAGACTATATTTTTTTTAAGTTTTGGATTTTTGATTTTTTTTGGTTTTAAAAAAATTGCTTTCTAAAATTAGAGGGTCAATCAAACTCTAATTTACCCATCAATTGATCAGGTCGGCGTAACTCAGGTGGGAGGTTTTTCGCACTTGACGTTCTTAATTATAGAACCTCGTTGAGTGTCCTTCCTTGGTCATATACCAATCGTACAGAATTTCAAGGAAAAGCTTACCTTTCAATGTTTTCTGATTTTTATTTTTTTGAGAAAAAATTAAACTAAATGGGATAAAGCACATAAACGTGAACTAATAATGCAAATCCTACCTAACCGTGCTCTGATACCAAACTGATGTGAAACATGGATGCGTGTGAAAATCAACAATAAACACTCAAAACTAAACTCCTAATCAAAATAGAATTACAATTTCAAATTTTAGAAACTAAACTCCTAATAAAAATACAAACACAATTCTAAAATAAAGAAACTAAAATACATACAGTTCTACTATTAGAAAACTGGAACGAGACGTCTTCTCCACAGGTGATACGTGTGTCATACATGTGGTTTGATGTCCGCGTCACTCTAACATCAAGGATACACTCGACGCAATCCTTGCTATGGTAGGCCAGATGGACTAATGACTACAAAAGTATAAAAATCAGGCTGACGCCAACTGCAGAGAATTAGCCACACGGCTTGATAGGCTAGAAACAAACCGAAGAACCCCAGACCCCTTAAAGGAGGACGAGTCCCGAGCTAACAATAGGTCACCCCAGTGTAGGCAAACTGAGTCCTACTACACTGATAACAGGGTGTCCAATGAAAGATAAACTTAGGCTTAGGTTGAAATAAATAGAGTTCCGAGCTAACAATGAGTATAAAAGTAGATGCTCCCTCCTTCGACGAACGTTTAGACCCTCAGGCTTTTATACATTAGACATTAGTTATGTACCGGTACTTTCGTTGGTGCGACATGTCAGAGTCTAGAAAAGTCTGATTTGCAATTATGAAACTAACCGGACAAGCCGAACAATATTAGGAGAACCTTGAAAGGATTATGCGATTTAGAAGGGGTGATCCAATTGAGACTTGGGAGGAACACATAAAAGATAAAACTTAGGCTTAGGTTGAAATACATTCCACCTTCCTTCAGTCAATAGTTACTGCCATCACTTCTCCTGCATTTTTCACTAAGGGGCAGTTTGGTTAGGGGTGAAAGTGAGGAAGTAAGAAAGTAGTACTAGTTCTCTTTGGAACTTAAGAATTGATTAGTA
Organism: Agave tequilana; assembly: GCA_038442645.1. NCBI lineage: Eukaryota > Viridiplantae > Streptophyta > Magnoliopsida > Asparagales > Asparagaceae > Agave > Agave tequilana. The sequence continues at coordinate 41,848 of JAVJIF010018111.1, read as the reverse complement.
AATTTTCCGGTGTTTGGATGTTTGTTGGGAAGTGTGGTTTGAAAAATGTTATGTCTTCCGACATTTGGATGGTAATGTGAAAGTATAAGTGAAAAAGTTGACCACAAAGTTGACCGCAAAATAATATTAAAATAAAAATTAATTATGAAAAAAATTGGACTGTAGTTAGAATACAAGTGAGATTTATATGACCATAAAATTAACTGTTTTGAGCTACAACTTATTACAAATGAGATTTACATGACCACAAAATTAACTGTAGCACCTTAGAAGTGGGGAAATTGTTGTGTAAAAAAGAGTTGTAAAAGGAAAAGGGAAAAGAAAAGGGGTTTTCCCATTTTTCTTTTTCGATATTTGGATGGACAATGGAAGTGGGAAATGAGGCCTCTCACTTCCTCACTTCCCCATGCATCCAAACAACCTCTAAACAGGGCTCCCAGCAAGTGATGTTTTTACTATTTGTCTTCCTTCTAGACCGTAATGCAATTTCAGAGCAAGGTCAATCCTGCTATTCGAGTTTAGATGTTGTCATAGATTATAATATTCTCTCTGTTTCTATCTAGGTTCTTTTCAAATAGCTTCAATAGCTCCAACCTGTATGATTTCTTAAATGAACTATTGAAACCACTAAGCTCAATACCCTAGAAACTTTTTACTTACCTGCAACAATGACCCATTATCCTAAAATTTGGAGATGTCGCATGAATCATATGCCTCCAGCTCTACTAGAGGCCATCTTGTCTGTCAAATTAACAACTGTCTCCTTTTCTTCCTGCCAAATTCCAGTTGGCTTTGTTCTACTCCAGTCCCAGCAAGTAGCACCTCCATGAACGACAATAATATTGTTTTTAACCGGTGAAATAAATCCCGCACTGTATATTGTTAACCAGCTCAAACAATTCTCTCTCACATCTGCTTTGAATCTTATACCAAACTTTCTATGAATCATCTCATTTGTTATCCTATCTTTCAGCATATAATTGCTCTTCCATGTCAACATTATGATTTCAGTTATACTCCATTTCTCATTCCTTCTCTTTTCTTTCATTTTTAGAGAAAAACAGACATTTATACCCCATTTCTCTTAACTTGTTTACAGTTGTGTGGCTCTTCCAAATTTAACAAAAACCATTCTGAACATCCTATCAACATCTTAAAATTCAAATTATTCTCAGCTTCATGGTATTTTAAAAGAGTGCCTAATCTGTCAAAGATACTAGTCCCCTCGTAGAATATACAACCCAACACATAAAGAGAGGTCATGCCTATATGTTTCCTTTGAGAATTCATACATATTTGCAAGCTACCAAGCAATAAATACAGAGACACAACATGATGGATATGATGAGACACAGAGATCCAGAATAGTATAGATCATAATACTTGAAAAGGCAGACCATAACATCACTAAAACACTCTGCATATGACATCCTAACAGTTCCCATCATTTCTCAAAATGTAATGCCACCAGTGAAAGATAAACCCTAAGTACATAAACTTACATAATCACAAGACAGGGCATTCGATAAAATAAAAAAATAAAAGAAAGTAACTAAGAAAATTCTGTCAACGAAACTCACATTATCCTATCTTTCAGCATATAGTTGTTCTTCCATGTCAACATTCTGATCTCAGCTACAACCCCTTTTCTTTTAACTTTTTTATAGTGCCGGGGCTCTTCCAAATTAAACAAAAATCCATTTTGGCCATCCTATCAACTGATCATCTTAAAGTCAATTTATCCTGAGTTTCATGCCATTATTAAAAGAATGCTTAATTTATCAAAACAACTAGTCTCCTCGTAGAATATAAGAACCACACGCACAAAGAAAGGTTATCCAATTTGTTCCCTTCTAGAATTTCATCCATATTGCAAGCTACTAAGCATAGAGACAGACACAACAGAATGGATATGTTGAGATACAGATTCGCCAATAGTAAATCCTAATTCTTGAAAAGGCAGAACATATCGTCACTGAGAACACTATGCATTTGACATCTTACTATCATTTCTCAAAATGTAATGCCGTCAGTAATAGAAAAATCCTAAGTACTAGTATAGAAGTTTACATAATCACAATAAGACAGGGCATCCAAGAAAAATCCAAGAAAAATGAAAAACAAAGTGATTATGAACACAAAATCAACCATACTCACATTGCGATTGTGATCATTAGTCATCCTACTTCTTCTTCCGCAAAATATACACATCCGCCTCCTCGTAGGAGTACTCTGGGTGCAGGTCCTCCTTCGGCACCTTCTCGATCGAAGCAAAAACCATCCCAGCTTTTTCCCAAAACACCTGGTGCGCCTCGGGCGACCTCAGCTGGTAGCCCAGCAGCACGGCCCCATCATCCGCCACCAGCCCCTCCATCGCGTCGACGAGCCAGGCGGCGGAGTCCTCCATGTAGACGACGTCGGCGGCGACGACGAGGTCGAACGGGGGGCGCGCGTCGCGGATCTGGTCGGGGTTGTTCCAATACAGCTGGTGGAACTTGGGGTTTTTGGGGAGGTTGGGGCGGTTGCGCTTGATGTTGCGGCGGAGGGCGGGAAGGACGGGGGCGATGTCGGTGAGAAGGATGTCGGTGAGGCCGAGTAGAAGGAGGCCAAGGCCGGCGGGGCCGCAGCCGGAGCCGAGCTCGATCGCACGCTTCGAGGAGAAGTTGGAGAGAATGTGAGAATACTTAGGGTTAGGGTTAGGGTTTGGGGGCGAATTGAGCCAGCGGTCAAGGAATTTGACGAGGACGAGGGAGCAGGGCCAGACGGAGGTGCCGACGTGGAGGGAGCCGTTGTCCTGCTGGAAGGAGAGGGTGGTGCCGGCGACGGGGAGCTCGATCACCGGCGAGTCCGTGAATTTCATCGCAACTCTCAACTCCGCCGCGTCTTCTGACTGCGAGAAACTCCCGAAACTGCAATTTACAAAGAGCGAGGGATCGGATTGGGGGCACGTTGCGGACTTGCAACTAGGACTGGGTTCAGATCCAGTAAATTTTATTTTATGTGGGTGGCTGTTGGGCCCAGTAAAATTAACAGCCCAATTCAGAAAGCTTTATTTCTTATTTGGGCCCCGTTTATTTTTGGATCAAGAAGATTTAGGATGCTTATTAAACTAACATAGCACTCAGGTCTCAGGTGATCGAAACCGTACGATGGTGAAGGGTAGTTAGAGATTTGCTGAAGGAGGAGGGGGGAAGGGAGGTTGGATGAGGGGAGACTAGGAGGGTGGCGGGAAGAGGGGAGAGCGGAGAGGCCCTCCCCCTCTCGGGAAAGAAGGGCAAAAGAAAAAAAAAAATATCATCAGTTTTGATTAACTTTTGTATAAGAGCACAGAAAAATTAGTTGAACAATAGCTTTCGTGGCAACTCAAAGGAAATTAACCTTTATTCAATTTAGTCCCACGTCGGCGGGATGGAAGGAACGAAAAGGGTGAGAGGATTGAGCCGATCTGGTTTCACTACATTCTTTATTCCAGAATATATGTCGTTTCATGGAAGAAGAAGAAAATGCGATTAGGATTAGGGTTTTGATTCATTATTATTGTAGAAAATAACGATATATTCCCTTTTGGTTGATTAGGGTTTTGATTCATTATTATTGTAGAAAATAACGATAAATTCCCTTTGGTTTGAAAACTTCTAAAATCCAAAAAAGAAGATTTAAAGGGTGTACATCTAAGAAAACCCCAAGTTATTTCATATGCATCATCCTAGCTTGCAGAACATGAGGAGTCTCACTGACATTTGTTGCCGGCCATCTTGCGTCGTGAAAACTGAGGCGAATGTTCCATACATAACTTGTCCCTCTATCAGGCTCAAGATGCAAACAGATCACTTGAAACTATCTCTTCAACTCTCTACATGGTTAAGGTCAGTAACCTGATTTATTTTCATACTTCCATTGTGTTTATGGATCTATGACATCCAACAAGAAGCCCTTGTGTCCATAGAGGGATGACCATGAAAGCTAGGGTGAATTTTTCACCAATTCGGACAATTATGTCTTTACGGAGTTTAAACGGAGTTGAGTTTAATTTCTTTAGCTTACAAAGGGTTTAAATATAAATTAATGGCTTAATTAACAGCATAATAATGCAGCGTCACCCATATATTTATATTTTGGTTTTAAATTTTTTTAAAGAGTGAGCGGTGTGGGGGCCTTTGGGCGTTTAGGGCTTAGAAGTTAAATAAATTGAGATGAAAAACGAAAAGAGAAGTGATGCAAGTCTGGGCTCTGAGTTGGGCTTGACCAAAGCTAAAAGAAAAAGAAGATACAATGGAAATGGGTTGGGCCTAGGCTTGGATTATGATTTTACTTATTCCATGATAATAATTACATTTTTTTAAAAATTATAAATTATAAGTAATTAGAGTTTTTATTATAATTACAAAATTAAAAGTAATTATAATTTATATTATAATTACTAAATTATAATATTAGTAATGATAAATACGAAATATTAATTAAAATTATAATTGTAATTATAATTATAACAAGAAAATAAATAGTTCTTTCAATTTTTCATTAATTAAGTAATTTTTAATTTGATAATTATAAATGACTATATTATAAATTGTGATAGTAATAATTAATATAATTATTTTATTTTTAATGGAATTTAATAATGAGATGTCATAAACTATGTTATACAATAATAATTTTCATGAGAGAAAGAGAGATATATATACATAAAGAAGAAAGGATGACGTGGAGTAAAAGGCACGTGGAGGAGTTGGGTTGACGGCAAGGGGAAAAGTCTGGAAAGAGAGAGAAATGAGGGGAAAAAAAGAAAAAAATAAAAATAAAAGAATTGGGCTGGATCTCTTGGGCTTGGCTCAAAAAAATGAGAGGAAAAGAGAGGAAAAAAGAAAGTGGGTTAGGCTAATATGTATAGGCTAAGAATATAAGAATAATTATAATTTATTATTATTATTAACATTATTATTATTAATAATTAGTATTATAGAATAAAGGTATACATCACAAATATTTTAGCAATATTTCTAACCTTAAATTTTTAAATAAAGAAATTTCGTATAAAATTTGTTATCTATATTGTTAATACAAACAAATTCTCAGAGAAATATATATATATATATATATATATATATATATATATATATATATATATATATATAAACACATATTTTTACATAACAAAATATTTACTCAACAAGAAGAATATTAAATTATTAACATAATTTTATTACAACACAAACAATTTAATTAATTATATAATTGTAAGTATATTAGGTAAATACAAATATCTATATAATTATTTTAAATTTTCAAAAAATTTATTAAACTGATGAGTTTAACAGCTTGCCTCCGACCTTGCTTAATAGCGGGAGGCACTTGCTAGTACTAAAATTACAAAGCATTTACATGTCATTGCTTGATGCCCAGCTGATGTCAAATCCTTTCTCAGCTAATGGAGACCGGCAAACAATCCGCCATCAACAATGGCATGCATCTATAAGACGTCGAATCTTAGCATGATACAAAGCAAGAGGCCAAGATGACTACGACATGCAGCACAAAGGGACCTAGTGGTTAGACATTGCTATCAGAAAGCTTGCTCCCTTGATTATATGATCTAGATTTGATCACTATGATTAGAAACAATTCAGATAGCTAGATAGATCAATGCATACATTTCATTGATGGATCACCAATTTAGAAGTTATTTCAGATGATCATGTGGCCTGATCTCTATCATAAGAGTTTTGTTGTGATTTTAAACAGGATAAATTATGGTTAAATATCACGAAAATTAGAATTGTTGCTACCTTGAATCGAATGAATGACAATTATGTGATTACAAATTTAATAGAAAACTAATTTGATCTTGATATTAGACATAATTGATATTAACTCCAAAATCCTAAACTTTGTCACGCATGAGACCCAATGAAACACTACATGACCAAGCACTGGATGAAGCCCAACGAAGAACCGCACTGGGTGGTGCTTGCACTGCGCTGCCAGTGCTAGCCATTGGCTGGCAACGCCTGACCACAACCCAGGGCACACGGCCTGGCGCTCCGCCATGCCATACCCTTGGGTGCGCTTGTTTGGGGCCAGGTCTGCGTAGGACGACACCTAGAGAGCACACTTGCTAAAAAAATTGGTAAAACTTGACTCAGTAGTAACTTGTCAATGAGTGGGATTAAGCTATGAATTTTGATGAATTCAGAAATATCAGTACCAGAAGAACTTCCATTTTGAATTTGAAGTTGGAAGATTTTTTGTTTCAAATTCAAACTACACGCATTCTAGATATATTTTTCACTCACTAGTGCAAATCAACGAATGTTCAGATTTATACACCACTGACAATAGTAAAACCCAACCAAAGCAGACAACAGACAAGATAAGCATTTAAAAGGAAACCGCACATAAAAGCGAAAGAGAGGGAGCTGCTCTTTTGGCAGCCTCCATTACTTTCCTCCCTTTTCTTTCTCAAAACAGAAGGCATCATCATCGTCATAAAGAAGCAGCTTTCAGTCCTTTTCTCTTTCAAGACAAGAGTATATGCATGAATCTCTCTCTTTCGAACTGACAACATACTAGGCCTCTCCCCACCACCTTTTCTGCCCCTACAAAGTTTGCAGACAAAAAGCATTAGTACTACTGATCAACTAATCAAATTAGCATTTCATACGCGCGTTTGATCTCAAAGTCTCATCACACATATTCAAATCCATTCATTTATGGATGATGAACAAAGAGTTTGTGCACCAACATTCAAGAAATCCCTAGTGATCTCTCCTCCCATGTCATCCTTCTGCGAGATTTGATGCCGCCCCGAGCACATAACAAATGGGTTCGATGCTCTGAAATCGTCGATCGAGTTCTCTAGACCACTGCCTAGATCGAAACTTAGACCAGAATGACTTGAACTGAACAATCCATCAAATTTGCTACCATCTTGTGGCATTGAATTTTGCAGTTCATGTGGAGAAAAGGCAGACTGGAAGAAGTAACACCAATCTGGGCAGCTCTCTGCAGCAAAGCCGTCGCAGACATGTCTGCTGCCGGTACAGGATGGCGATGATCTTGACTGCTGAACAATGTGGGAACACTTTCAAGAAGGGAGTTCGAGCGACTGACTTCTTTAGCACTGCCTGTAGCCAGAGAGGTGTTCGTCAGTTCTCCAGAACTCAGAGACGGTATCTTGTTTCCGTACAACAAGTTCAGCTGACATTCGAGTTGCTGGGCATTTGAAAGAGAAGCAAAACGATCTCCGTACAATGCCGATATGTTCAGCGAGTTGATCTGCTGCATGTCAGAGAAAGAAGAGTTGTTGTTTCTGCTCGAGGTGTCGATGGTGGTTTGAGGGCCTGGCCCATCCATAAGGAGAGCCGGGCATGGTATGATCACGTAGTTCACTGTCGTGATCAGCCACCGTTGCAGCAGGCTTGAACGGTGGAGGGAAAGGCTGCATCATGTTGGGTCTCATGAGACCTCCTGCGAATTGATAGTTCAGATTGTGGAAGGACGTTAGGTTCTGGATGCTTGAAGCAGCAGCTGAAATCTTTGCGGTTTCTTCGGCCAAGGCATCGCAGAAAGCCCTGTGGGTAATGAAGCTATCTCGCCTGTAAAAAAATAAAATTAAATAAATTAAATTGAAATATAATCCCTCTGCGTTCTATTAAAAAGATATTAACAAAACGAGTTAAATTAGCAAACACCTGGAGAAGATGGTGCCGCAGTCACAGCGGTACTCTCTGGTGCCGCAGGTCTTCGAGTGAGCTTCCAGTCCGACTGCACAGCGTACCTCTTCGAGCACTTGTCGCACTTCCACTTCTTCTCGCCGTGTTTGCGGCAGAAGTGCTTCTTGATGCCCGTGAGATCACCCAGCGCGCGCGAAGGGTGGTGATGGACGCAGCTCTTCTCTGGGCACACATACACTCTCTTTCTCGGCTCCTTGCTGCTCCTCTGCCTCAGCTTCCATGGGAGATTATGCCCCCTCCGGTGAAGCTGAAGGTTCTGGTCTCTCTGAAACCCTTTCCCGCATATCTCACACAAGAACCGGTTTGTCGCCATCAGGGTCTTTGGCGACAGGGCGATCACCTCAGCGTCCGGATCTGCGATCATTTGTTGTTGAAAGAGTTATACGAGTGCATACAAAACGAAGAAACTCAACGGACACAAAGTAAGAAAGTACCTGGTGTTCCTGGGAGGCTTCTCTTCTTCTTTGCAGCTGGAGGATTGGGATCAGGACTAGGGTTAATTTTAGGGCAGGCTTTTGAGATCGAGATCGAGATGTTGCTTCGCCTGCCATTGATTGCTTATTCTTCTGTCTCTATTTGGGCCTGTAGAGATTGCCAAATATAGAGCAAACACAAGGGAAGCTAAAGCTGGGGGTTTTGATGTGAATATAGATCACACTCGGTTTGGGTCTTATGGAGATTGAGGTAACTTTGAGAGCAGCGAGAGGGGAGAGATAAGAGAATATATTAATATTTGTTTTGCTATGGGAGGCGGTGAAAAAGCAAAAGTTGAATGCTGGAGGGAGGCAAAGGTGAATGATGACACATATGATGAGGTACTGATGAGATGGGGGACAAAAAAGTTGAGACTCGATTCCTTTCCTATTTGGAATGATTATTCCATAATTTGGATTTTGGCAGCTTTGTTTTGGGTCAGTAGATTATTGTCAGCCAGCCCAATCTTGACTTAAATTAAGCTCCATAAAAATAGATGGAGCCATTGGAGCATGAGGACTAAGTGCTTATCTTGATTTTCGTTGATCATTTTGTGAAACGAATTGGGGAAGAAGAAAGAATAAGATCAAATACTCAATCAAAAAATTATAAAATTTTACGTGAAAATTTAAATTAGGAAAAATCACAGAATCGCAATCAAATCCACTATATTATCAGAGAGATTGAGAAGAAGAGAGAACTTCAGAGCCGCTTTGTATTTATAATAACATACACACAGACATCTGCTCTCTTAACCCTAATGACATCACATTTCTTCTTATAGAGAAAACCAGGGTTACAAGTTATAAAATGACCAACTGCCCTTGACACGTATTCTCAAGTTTCACAGGCTACGAAGCTTTCAGACTGGACCATTTTACCGTTATGCATCTCCGAGGCGCTACTCTGTATTGTCACTTCGGAGTGCTCCTTCGGGTAAATGCTTCAAAGTGATCCTACAAACTGATACCAAGCTGCTATTCCAGAGCGAGAGTCCGACCTTACTCTCAACCTGAAACTCCGAACTCGCCCAATCTCTTTACCGGAGTGTTAGATCTAAAAATTTATTCCATACAAGATCTACATATACTGTAAGCCTCTTTATCATGATCAAAGGGAAGGAGGGTTTTAGGCATACCTGATTCCATCACGAGGATACCGAAGATTGCAATATCTCGAAGACGCCGGAGTTGAGGGAGAGGATTCTTCTCTCCAGCCACCAAGTTCTCTTCTTTATTCTTAGAGGAGATGAGAGGCCTCTAAGAGAGATAGTTATTATTGTTGGTGGAGAGGGAACCCTACTCATGGTATATATAGCATCAAGAAACCTAGTTCAACTCATCATAGATCTAGGCCCTTGATTTATAACACGAGTTCCACACGTGTGATGAGTCCCACATTCTAATTTAAATACACTCATGGCTAAGTGTAATTGAAAACGTGTCTAGACCCAAACTATTTAGGTTTGATCAATTCTTTATTGGGTCAAACAACATAGGTTAAGTGGGCGGGTGCAAATATCCAATTGACTTGATTAGGCCCAAAATAAATTAGACTTTAAAACAAAAAATAAGTCTAACAATCTCCCACTTGGGCCAAGCAAGTCATACTGAATAAATATTATGCATAACTTTATGACGTCAAAACTTTAACCGTCGACAAACCACGTTTCAAACAATCTGGTCCATTAAGTGTCCTGTCACCGAACATGGCGATCGTTACCTTCTGTATAATCGAGGTAGGACCTTCCATATCACAAGTTTCAGAACCCCTAACGACATAGATCAAATGTGGACGTGTGGCATGGAGATGTCCTCTGATCAAATAAGGTACAATTCCAACTGGTTTCCACTTATGACTCCAACGAGTCTAGCCTTATGACTCTAACGAGTCTAACTTTATGACTCCAACGAGTCTAACTGCTAATTCAACAAACTCAAATGCGCAAAAGTAAACTTTAAGAAAAGCAATTATAAATTTATTTATCAGAATCAACAAATATCCATAAAGTGCACTTAGAAATAATGTCTGTTACATAAAATTATCCACTCCCATAAAATCAGGATATCATAATGACTAGTCATCCCCAATGAGCAATATGCTCTAAGAATACTTTAGGTGAAAGTCCTTAATGAGTGGATCTGTAATGTTAAGAATAGTGTCATCACTATCAACAGATTCCGAACTTTATTATTAATGACAAGAAACTTGATGTCGATATGCTTCGACTTTACTGAACTCTTGTCACTATTGCAGTAGAGCTTTATAGCTCTTATTGTCACAGTGTAGCTGTAATGGCCTCTCGACTAAATCCACCATCTTCCTACAATAAGGAAAATGTAAAAAATGAAGTGGACTTCCTAGTGTCGATACATACAGCATAATCTGAATCTGTGTATCCGATCAGCTGCAACTGATCAGATTTCATGTAGTCTTCTATTGATATCGCATTACCTTCTTGACAGTCTTCCAGAGATCAATCCCATGATTGATCAAGTTTTTGTCAAGTTTCTCAACGGTATATGCTATGTCTGGATGGGTACAAACTTGAGCACACATCAAACTTCCAACCGCCAATGTATATGGAATGTCTTTCATTTGCTCTTTCCGTAGATCGTTCTTGGGACATTAGAGTAGACTCAACTTATCTCCCTTAGTGACATGCGCATCACCCAAAAAGCAATTCTTCATGCCATATCTATCTAGCACCTTATCAATATAGGCCTTTTGTGATAAACCCCTAATATTCCACTTGTCCTGTCACGTTGAATCTGGATGCCTATCATAAAAGAAGCGTCTCCAAGATCTTTCATCTCAAAATTCTTTGAGAGAAAACTCTTGTCTCAAGTAGAAGATCTATATCGTTACTTACTAATAGAATGTCATCCACATATAGCACAAGAAATATAAATCTACTCCCTTTAAATTTATGGTAAATACATTGATCAACTATATTTTCCTTAAAATCAAAATCGGATATTACTTGATCAAATTTCAAATACTATTGACGGGATGTTTGCTTTAGACTATAAATGAATTTCTTTATTTGCAAACCAAATATTATGAAACCTTTACTTTAAAACTTTCTGGTTGCACCATACAGATTTCCTTCTCAATTCTACCATTAAGAAAGGCAATCTTAATATCAATTTGATATAACTTCAGGTCAAAGTGAACCACCAGTGCCATAATAATCTTAAAAGAATGCTTCATGAAAACTAGGGAGAAAGTCTCCTTATAGTCAATGCCCTTTCTTTGAGTGAATCCCTTTGTGACAAGATGTGCTTTATACCTTTCGACATTGCCTTTCGAATCCTGCTTGATTTTGAATACTCATTTATAACCAATCGGTTTCTTTCCTTCAAGCAACTCTACTAAATCCCAAACATCATTGTCCTTATGGATTTTAACTCATCTTTTATGGCATTTGACCACTTAGTGGAGTGAATGTTGAGTTTGGCCTCATTCAAGGATGTGGGGTCATCCTCTAGCCATATGTCAAACTCATGCTATTAGAGATAAACTATATAGTCATTTGTAATAACTGATCTCCTCTTTCTAGTTGATCTCCTAGGCACTTGTGGTTGAGAATTTTCAGTTTCTACCTTACCAGCATGATCTACTTCAGGATGAACTGTATATGTATCTTGTAAGGATGCAACTATTTTTCATCTTGAAGTGGAACAACTACTTTATCATTTGAAACAATTGTTATGGGTATAACAATATGTTCTTTCTTAAATATGAAATCTTTATGTAATTGACTCCCACTGTTCTGAATATTCTCAAAAAAAATTAGCAATCCGTCTTATTTTCTTAGTGGAGGGACAATAAAACTTAAAGCCTTTATACCTCTCAGAATACCCTACTCATAAACAGCTAACTGTCCTTGAGTCCAACTTCTTCTCATATGGTATATATGACCGAGCTTTCGCTGGACAACCCCAAACATATAGATGCCTAATACTGAGAGATTTCCCAGTCCGTAACTCATACGGGGTTTTAGTTACTATTTTGTAAGGTATTCTATTAAGGAGGTGACAACCATCTTTAAGGCTTCACTATATAATGACTCTGGTAGAGTAGTGTGAGCTATCATACTCCCAACCATATCCTTTAATGTGTGATTTTATCTCTCAGCAATACCATTTTGACGAGGTGTCCCTGATATGGTGTACTAAGTGATAATACCACTCTTTCAGAAATTGATAAATGGTTCTGGACATTTACCTGATTCGTCATATCTGTCATAGTACTCACCACCATGATCAGATGTAACGGCTTTAAATATGTCCAATGATTGGGATTTCTTATGGAACAAGTGTAGGTACCTATAGCGAGAGTAATTGTCTGTAAAAGTGGTGAAATATTCATGACCATTCCAAGAAGATGTAGGGAATGGACCACAAATGTCTGTATACACCAAATTAAGACACCTGAACTTCGTCTAGTACCAAACTTTCTAATGTTTCTTTAATTAATTTTCGCTTAGTGCCTATGCTATTCACATATAGAGATTCAGTATATAAAGCATGAATTTTTAATTTATATAGCCATCAATCAGAATTCTAGTACTAACAACTTTAGATTTGGAAAGTAGACTAAGCATTTCATTATCAAGAGTGACAGTAAAACTAGATCTGTCTAACAAATAAAATAGAAATATGATTTCGCCTAAAAGGACGGTACATATAAAGTCTCATCCAAATCTAAAACAAAAAACCAGAATCTAATTTAAGCCTATAAACTCCAACAACTTTAATTGCAACTTTATTTCCATCACCCATGTATACGTATCGCTCAGCTGGGCTGGGCCTCCTTTGGGTTTGTAAGTTCCGCATTGAATCGCTTATGTGAATTATCTATTCATAATTTATAAAGTGACACTAAAGCTAAATTAATCTCAGAATAAACATAAATATGAGATATACCCGCTAGATAGCCATTTCTGATACTTTATGCATTCCTACTTGAGATGGCTTACTTTCTTACAGAAGAAGTATGCAATAACCTTAGGCTACTTTTTCTGCACTTTTGCCACTTAGGATCAGCCATTGTAGTGATATTTATGTTCCTCCCTTTAGTTACACTTTTCCTTTTCTTATTAGAAGTATTACCCTGAAATGCTAAGTGAGCACTTTCAGTCTTTTCTTATTTCAACCTTTCTTCTTCCTGAACACAATGACTAATGAGCTCAGTGAGACTCCACTTTTCCCTTTGAGCATTATAATTAATCTTAAAAGAGTTATACTGTAGAGGAAGAGAAATCAAAATGAAGTGCACTAGAATCTCTTCGGAGAGTTCCAATTTCAGTGCCTTTAGTTTTGAAAAAAGATTAGACATTTCTATAATGTACTCCCTTATGTTCCTTTATCATTGTAGCGCATATTTACTAGCTTGCTAAGATGCGTACTAGCCTCAACTTTATCCGATTTAGTAAATCGGTCTGCTACTTCAGTTAGAAAACTCTTAGCACTAACCTTATCAGGCATAACACCCCTAATAGTCATAGGAATAGTGTACTTTATGACCATTAGACATATCTTGTAAGATCTCTCCCACTTATCATAATTGACCATTTCTTTACTGAACTTTTATTAGTGATAGTAGAGATCCATCAATCTTTAAGGTGTACTCTAGGTGCATGAATTCAAGAACGATCATTTACATGGTCTTACCACTTCTTAAAGTTTGTACCATTCAATTTATACTACATAAGTGTACAATTTCTCATCAATTTAACATAAATATTGCATTTAATAAAATTCTACTGTAATAGCCATAAAAAATGAATTTTAGAAAATGCAACCAGTTTAACCGATAGAGCTGCCGGTTAAACTTTCAGAACAAGTTGTGTCTCTATATGCCAACACTGTACTGGCCCAATATAGATATCCTAAAGTCTAGGTCCTATGTAAGAAAACAGCCTTCCTTTGGGCCAACTGTCACTTTATAGGATTGGTCCTAAAGTTTAAGTAATCTATATTGGCCATATAATATATGTAATGACCCGACCATAATGACAACCTTCCTTTGGGCCGATTGCCACACGCATGGGCCACACAAATTTATGCATCTGGATTCTTATTCCGCCATCGGACTAGTTGATGAGGGTAATGCAATATGGGCCAATAGTGTGACAACCTTCCTTTGGGCCGATTACCACACATCAAGGTTCTCCCACTTGCATTAACCACATCAAGTATCCGAAGCCGTACATAATTCGGTCAAACAATAGTCTTCCTTTGGGCCGGCTATTGTCCGCATGAACTACATACGCAATTAAATAAGCTCTTTTATAAATTCTTTAACTTGAACATGTATATTTTTATCTGTGTGTTATCAACTGTAGTAAACATCAATATTCATTATGCTAGATAATATAAGCAATAATATAAATATTGATGAAGCGGAAGCATGTAAGGGTACACGTTAACCATGATAAACAAATATTTCAATGCCTTCTTTATGTCAACTAACTACTGTTTTGTCATTTCTAATGCCTGTAATACTGTAGTGCTCGTCAAGAGCTTCGAAACGGCTGTTTACATGCCCAAAACAGAGGTCGTATGAGCTCGTAACGGCTAATTGAAGTTTCTATTGGCAAAACGGGTCTGCAGTGCTTATCGGGTCTGAATCAGACCCGACCTGCAATGGTTAAGTTATTAGTTTCCTTTCTTATTGGGCCGGGTTTAAATAAACTGGATAAAACTCAATTAGCTTTATGTGAGATTGATTGGGATTAGGTTTCTTTATTTGAGTAGAATTCTATCCCAAAATATCCTTAATAGACTAGAATTATATCTCAATCATAATACCCAAATCAATCTCAACAATCCCAATTAAAAATTAATATGAGATTAATTAGGAGCAAGTTTCCTTATTAGAGTAAAATTCAATCTCTAAAATTTTTTTAAATCCTAATTAATCTCATAATCCCAAATTAAGGAAACCCTAAATAATTAACCAAATTTATTATTATTATTATTTTACAGCTTGCTCTTGTAGCCGCCGGCCCATGGTGGCCGGCGGCTGTTGCCCACCCGTAGAGCCGCGCATGCAGGCATGAGCCTGCATGCTCAAGCAGCACACGCATGCTCTGCAGAGAGCATGCAGCATGTATCCCTCCATTTTTTTTTTTTTAATATACTTTAAGGGCTTCCCTGCATGCATGCGGCCAGCCACAATTTTTTTTTTTTTTTGATTTTCATTGCATGCAAGCTCCTGCATGCAGACATGCCACGACTTTTTTTTTTTTTTAAGAATCAAAAATAATAATAACACACAGATTTAAACCATAAAAAAAATATATACATGAATTTAATTTAATCATCTCCAATTTAATTCAATTACTTGAGACACAAAAATAATCTTTATTGAATTAAATAAAGAGATTCATAATTTTCATAAAACGAGATCAAAAGGTTATTACTTTATATCCCGATGATCTGATAAAGAGGAGGCTCTGATACCAATTGTTAGATCTAAAAATTTATTCCATACAAGATCTACATATACTGTAAGCCTCTTTATCATGATCAAAGGGAAGGAGGGTTTTAGGCATACCTGATTCCATCACGAGGATAACGAAGATTGCAATATCTCGAAGACGCCGGAGTTGAGAGAGAGGATTCTTCTCTCCAGCCACCAAGTTCTCTTCTTTATTCTTAGAGGAGATGAGAGGCCTCTATGAGAGATAGTTATTATTGTTGGTGGAGAGGGAACCCTACTCATGGTATATATAGCATCAAGAAACCTAGTTCAACTCATCATAGATCTAGGCCATTGATTTATAACACGAGTTCCACACGTGTGATGAGTCCCACATTCTAATTTAAATACACTCATGGCTAAGTGTAATTGAAAACGTGTCTAGACCCAAACCATTTAGGTTTGATCAATTCTTTATTGGGTCAAACAACATAGGTTAAGTGGGCGGGTGCAAATATCCAATTGACTTGATTAGGCCCAAAATAAATTAGACTTTAAAACAAAAAATAAGTCTAACACGGAGTGCTTCGCACTCACTCCGGGATCTACAAGGGGGACTTCTCAAAATAATTTGGTATGGCGCTCCGCCCCTGAGTACCCAGGGAGGGGCGCGCGGCGACCTGACCGTGCAGGTCAATTAGCATAATGACTCTGCGTTTTTTTTGGTCAAGGCCATTTCCCGGTTATTGCATGAGAAAAAACTATATAAATAAAGACTTTGAAAGAAGAAAAGGACTAGAAGAAGACCTCACCACATTATGAAGCCATTATAAGCAAGCCAAGAATAGTCAAGTAATTCAAGAAAGTGCATTATTCACATATTACATCGAAGAGAATTCAAATTCATAGCAAGCATAGTATTTGTGCCAAATTGATAAAATATGTACAACAAATATAGAAAAACTTTCTCCCCATGCAACATGAAATTTGACATGAAATGGCATCACTAATTATTGATGTAGGTCTTGAGAAGCTATACAATTGCTTGATATATATTTTAATAATTGGTCTAAATTCACTAATCTAAGCTATTATACATAGTAGTTATCTCATACTAATGCAACAAGTAACAATTTTTGAAGCATCTAGAAAATGTTTCACAACAAAATCCTACTTAATTTAAACCAGACCTATGTACCTAATTCATTGTCAGACTGTAGAGGTAAATTCCTGGGGTATTTATCTACACTTCACTTGTAAACGGAATGTAAATAAAACGGAAACACCAGAAAATAACGTGAAAATCCAAAAAGGAAAAGGCCACGGAACAAAGAAAGAGAGATTCTACTAATCTGAGAGATTACATGAAGTTCTAAACATTCTATTTTTAAGTTTAGTAGGGTTTGATCCTTTACAAAGAATGAAGAGATCAGTTTTGTTAGCTGAGAGTTCATAAGCTGAGTCGTGGTCTCTGAGATCTCCGCCTATGAATCAACTCATAATCATAACTGCACGTAATGCCTCAACTCTAATTGTTAGAGTGGTGCGTGATCTTTAGGTATCGTGCTGGTTGGCGAGTATAACGGCTCAGATTCACAGTTATCGCCCACTACGTGTCGAGTTGTTGTAATGTTCTGTTAGCCAAGTGACCGGGTAAGATCAGTTGGATGAGA
Organism: Agave tequilana; assembly: GCA_038442645.1. Lineage (NCBI taxonomy): Eukaryota > Viridiplantae > Streptophyta > Magnoliopsida > Asparagales > Asparagaceae > Agave > Agave tequilana. The sequence continues at coordinate 24,537 of JAVJIF010018111.1, read as the reverse complement.
TCGAATCTGGAACCTCAATGAACTGTGAGATTTGCTAGGTATCGCGATCTCACAGAGGTCATAATTTGGACCACTACAGATGCCTCATCCATCTCTTCATCTCAGAGTCTCTGATTGGGAAGGAGAGAATGAATTTAGATCCCGAGTAGACATTTCAATTGCCTCTACAAGATAAGGTCGGGGAGTCACTGGAGAGTCATTTAGTATCTCTGTGCATTTAATGCTCTAAGCTGGCTGTCACGCTGTCAGGTGCAAGTCTCATCGGTATGCGCAACGTGTTGGATGTCGCCGTTTAAGGGCCTCGGGGTTTGCGCGACGGTTTGAATTCAAGCATGAAAGGCGAAAAAGTAATCTCTTTTCCAGAGTCAACATTGCAATGATGTCAGTACATGATTCAAATTAGGGGAAAAGAGGGAGAGTTTTCACAAATCTCAAATTCCCCAAATCTTCTTGACTCATGCATCTCTTCTTCAACCTTCTTCTGTTTTTGATCTCTGACCCTAAATCCATCGTCAAATTCACCATCCCTGCTCTGAAGTGGCTGGCGCTAAAGGAAAAGTAAAGAAGGATCAATCTGCACTACCATGATTTTTAATCCCACATCGAAGATTCTCTACACCCAGAAGAAGATTGATGAAAATATGGCAAGGTATGGTGTCTGATTATCGTCGAACGTCAAGGTGGAGTGGTGCCCTGCAGAGACTGATTATACTGTAGCCCCAAGTGGTGTATATACACCATCTGTAGATATTGGCACTGGGGCTAAAGTTTCCATTGATGAGTTTCATCTGTAATCTTCTGAGCCATTTTAAAGTTGTCCCCTCGCAGTTGGTGGCAGGGGACTGGCGTGTTCTCTTGAGATTCGAAGCCCTTTGTGATATGCTCGCCCCTGATTCTCGCAGGGTCAAAAACTTCTCTACCCTTTATGTGATGAGAAAGACCAAGGAGAATGATCATTTCTTCGCTTCACGGAGTGGTATCGAGAGGATAATCATCAACTTGGCGCACAGCGACCATAGTTGGCATGAGACCATTATTCGGGTCTCTGGTGCTCAAGAGGCGACTGCACATAAAGACTGCGGTGTCAATCTAACAACATGGAACCAAGGGCACTCTAGCATGGTGGTGTCTCAGTCACGGCGGAAGTCCAGGAGAGGCTCCAATGCTTGCTTCTGATCGATTTTGATTACCGCAACTAAAGCTTATTGTTGGATCTGAGCCAACCTTCCATGCCCCCAGTCATCCTGAGAGCTCTGTCGATGGCACATGAAGATGTAGGTTCTATTTCCATGGCCATGACCATCATGGAGAAGAAAGGTGTATGGGCGAGTGTTGCTCGCTTAAAAGGCGAGCCTTTCAAAGCGGAGCACCAAACCGAGGCCTGAGTCATGCGAGAAGCATCTGGCTCGGGTAGACCCACCCAAGAGAAAGATAGTGTCATAGTCTTCCCCTTATCTTGATGACAAAAGGAAGAATCCGAGCCAATGCTTGTGCACCACAAGAGGAGGCTTACCGACCAAGCCAGCCCGCAGGTAGGAGTGGTTCTGTGCTTGGAGTTCTCCATGCACTAGACTTGGTTTTGATTTAGGCATGTCTTGTTTTGTAGAAGAAGTGTCGGGTTGATTATGGCTCTGGCACGGAGGACAAGGAGTTGTGGTTGATGGAGCTGGAGGGGAGGTTCAGACCCAGCAATAGGGAAGACTCTCGGAGAGCAGTTTCACCTACAGTGTCTCAGTAGGAGGAGCTCTCTAACTGACCTGAGCCCCCTGAGCTGGTGGATTCTCCAACCCTCCTCCGCGAGCCTGGAGTCCCTGTAGAGTCAGCTCCCCAAGGAAGTATCTCTTAGGTGGCCCCTCTGACTGAAATCACCTTGTCCCTCCCCTTGGGGATTTCAGTCATGATTCAGCAAGTTGAAGAGGATGTCTCTATAGGGCCCTTGGTCGTTGTCCATCTCTCTACGAGAACATCCCAAGAACCTTCTGTTCAGAGCTCTGAGTAGAGGATGTTCCTATGAAGGGGAGACTGTGAGATGTCTCTTGGTCACAGATACTTTCTCCAGGCTTGGATGAGTTCGAGAGGGTTCTGCCGAGGTACCAAAGAAGGTTATTAGAGAATGACGTCTTTGAGTATGTCTCAATCGTGCTTTCTTTTCCATTAGCCAAGTAGCCCTTTAACTGATCTCTTTGTAGGCTGTAGTATTCATTGTTCAGTCCATAGGTTGTCAGCAGGTCGCTGATTGCTAAAAAGAATACAGAGAATATGAAAAGTACATGTGATTGATTTTAACTCTAAATATTTGTAATTTAACTGCTGTAGCAAGAGCTAAAAGGGTCGAACCTCAGAAGAGATGTGATGGAAGTTTTTTGGTAATATTGTCTTCTTATTATCTTCTCTGTTAAAGAACTTTAAAAAAGAAGGATGGATTGTATATAGATAAAGAATTAAACTAAAAGAAAGGTTCACAGCTTACTAATAATCAACCACCATACATGCTAACGCTAGATAGATAATTACTTCACTTCAAATCCTAAATATGATATTCTACCACAAAGTCAAGTAAGATACATGGGACAGAAACTAGGATACAGGTTGAAATAACACTAACCAGATATAACATTACAATATCAAGATTGTCGGTCAAGTATAAAGTAAGAAAGATCATTAGAAAGTACAAGCAAATCTTCAATCCTAACACTTATTAAAGTTGAACATTAAAATATCAAAATATTTATTAAGTATAGATTAAGAAGAAAAATAAAAAGTGTTTAAACTAGTTGCTTATCCTAATGAGTTTTTAAGAATAAAAATTAGAGTAGGCATGCATATGATCTAATCTGATTTCTACTAGACATTGATATGATGTGGTGATATATTAGCAAGTCACGAGAAAATAACTAGCTACTCATGGTAAACATAGTAAGAAAAAAGAAAGAATAAAATAAAGAAAATAAAAAAGCAAAATTAAAAAACAAACAAAGATATGAGAAAGTAAGAACCTGTTTATTGATTATCACGATCAATTACAAGAGTTGTTTTTCTCCTCGTACAAAAATTACATAAAATTTGGAAAGAAAATAGATCTAAAGAAAAACTCTAGATTTGATCTCTGATGCCGAGATGAAAGATTATAATAAACTTCATGTCTTTAAATAGACCTCAAAGCTAATCATAATAGGATACAAATTAGAAGGTTTCCTAATTCAGTACGAAATTCAATCCTGCAGCAAGTTGGCGTGTTGATCGCAGAATATGACTCATCAGACGGCTGAATTGGATAGAGTATAAACATAAGAATTGTAGTCCTTCAAATATCCTTTCTGTAGTATCTTGAATCATCGGATTTGAAAATTTGTAGAGAACGTTATGATCTGAATACTAAAAGGTGTATAGTCTGAATCTGACTCTGAATTGATTTTGAACTCGATTTAATTTGAATTATCCTCTTTATTCCTTATAGAATTAGATTTATTCCATTCAACTTCTAGGACTTTATCTTTTGAATTTGAACTTGAATTTAAGAGATGAAGATTATTCCTTTCCTCCTTTGAATGCAACTTAATTTAAAATCCAACTTTAGATAGGATAGAAGCTTCTTCTACTCTTTATCTCCTTTTTTATTGAATTTCTACCCACCATAAGCAAAAAGAGGGTTAATAGCATTAATTAATAAAGGAATGATCAAAGATATATATGTAAAAGTGATGATAAAAATGCAATTTTGGAGTACAATCATACCCCCACACCTATCTTTTGATCGTCCTCGAATAAAAGTAAAAAGAAAAATTTAAACTAAACTAATCTAACTTAACTCACTTTCGTAAGAATCACGGTTGCACTTAGCACGTGTAACAAGTCGTTAAAGCTCTAGGTTACACCTAGAGGACGAGTGTTGTCTCGTGAGAGTTTTCAGTGAATTACACCTACAAAATCCATAAAGAAAGAAAAGATGTTTGTATTTTCGAAATACCATTTTGAAAGAGAGAAAATATTTGAATATTTTTGAGAAAATCAAGTAATCTATGAGTCTTAGGATCACCAAATTATTCATTCTGATATTTAGTCTCGATGCAATATTTTTATTATCAATTTAGCTTAGAATTAAAACTGAATTTCTGAATTAGTCTATTATTTTACCCCAAGTCATATGCATCTTTATGACAGTGAGTTATTTTTTAATTGTGATTCTTTAACTTCAACTCTCATGCCTTATAGATTTATTACTTTCTTTTTTTATAAGAAGTTCAAAGTATTACCACTTCGTTGCCCTTTAGGCACTTCTCTTTTACTTTTTTTTTAATATGTATAACTCATCTAATTTTCTGTTGTGTAAGTATCAAGGGTTCTTGAGACCATAATACCTTAATAATTGATTATTAGATGTGTTAATACATATATAATATGAATATTTTTTAATTATTTTTTTGAACTTATCTAATTATCTTTCACGTAAGTACCAAGGATTTCTTAGGCCAAAACACCTAGCTAATCAATAATAAGATTTATTTATTTTATACGTATTTTTTTCTAAGACACAAGAGTATTAGTTCTCAAGTGTGTAAATGTATAAAGCATGCATATTTCAGCAAGGTGAAAATCAGGACTAAATTACTTTTTCAATTTTTCCTCTTAGACCTAAATATCAAACGAATAATCTTATTTTGACCAAGTAGTAAGAAATCCTAATTATGATTTTTCTATCTCTTAAAATTAACTTAATTACTTTCAGAAATAAACCAAAATATTGTTTCTTTTTCAAAATATTTTTAAAAGAAAAAAATTGTTAGTAAACCTATCTATGTTAGTATGTTAGCAAACCCTCACCCACACCTATCCCATGCATTGTTCTCAATGCATGAAATAAAATATAAAAAAGGTACACCTATAGATATATTTGGTCTTTTCCATTTAGCTCATTTTCCATCATTCCACTATGTCCTCTTTAAAGAAGAAATTAGAGAGGTCAATCTTTTTATCATTTTAGCTCTCATCCTCTCCAACTTGTTCATCACTTTCTTCTCCTTTCTTCTCTTTTTCTCTCCACCACTCTTTACAAATTCATTCTCGTTATCACACAACATTATTGGTGCAACATGAATACCTCAAAATATGAGCTCTTCATACATCTCCTCAAAACTTGAACTAACTTTATCTTTTGGAGGTATGTAACTAACCAAGGCATCACTAATAGAATCATCTAAACAGTTAAGTTCATCTTCAAAAAGGTTTTCAAAACTTTGGTCAATTTTACATTTTTAATAATTGTACCCAATTATAGGATAAGATGTAAAAGATGATAGAGTGAGGTGAGGATAGTTATAATAATTTGAAAAACAGATTGATGGATGGAAATATAGTCTTGACCTATCAAATTAATTGTAAGAAAATGAATTTAAATAGGCCACATGGAATTTTTTTTTTTTATGATTTACACACAAACAGAGAAGAATTTAGTTAAAAAACAATGTATATTGTTCCCTCCCCGGCAACGGCGCCAGAATTTGATTGTCAAAAAGAATACAAAGAATATAAAAAGTGTATGTGATTTGTTTTAACTCTAAATCTTCACAATTTAACCGTAGGGTACTGTGTGGGTTATCTGTTGATGGCTCTGAAAGATCCACTCTGATTCTTCTTTGGGAAGATAGATTATGGCATCAGCTTCTCTCCCTTATCCTCCCATTTGGAAGAGCGATCGGCTGCGTTTCGGATAGCATCTCGATCTAGATGTATTTCTGAGGTCGAGAGAGGATATCCCTCATCTTGGTGACTTCATACTTAACCAAGTGCTTGTAGAAAGAGTGGGTGACTTTCAGCCCACTAACGAACATCACGGCAGTCACGTCATCATTGCAGTTATAGACCAAGGCTATCTGACCATGGAAATAATTGACATACTGCTTGAGACTCTCCCCCGGCTTCATCTTGATAGTGAGGAGATGATTGTTATTCTTCTTCAGCTCCCACCGAGAAGCATACTGGTGATACAAATCTTGTTTCGCCTCCTCGAAGCTCCGAGTGAATGCCTTGGGAGTGAGTAGAACCAGTCGTAGGCAACACCTCTGAGACTGAAGGGGAACATGCGACTCACGAGAAAGTCATAATAAGAGTGGACTGTCATCTTGTCCTGATACTGTCAGAGGTCCTGGATGGGATCAGTTACTCCCAAATAGTAGAAGCTTGGAATCTCGAACATCTTCGGGATGTGGTGAAAAGTGATCTCTTTCGAAAGTGGTGAGTCGGAGGTTTTCAGACCACAAGGCTCTACTTCCTTTCAGAGTTGGTTGCTTGCTTCCTCGATCTTCCTTCGGATGATCTCCTCAATGTCCTCGATGTGTGGGACTTTCAAAGCTTTTCGGGGGCCGGAGTTCTTGGAGTGCTCGTCATCACTCGGGAGATAAGACCTAGCCCGCCCCTGACATCTCTCAGTATGATTGGCTCCCACGGTGAGAGGTGGTGATAGGGGGTAAGAGATCCATCTGCCCCCTCATTCCTCGTGGATTAAGACTTTCAGAGAATCTCGATCTGGGTGGTGAGTTGATTTTTGACGCAGTGTGGCCACGTCTCTCTCTAGAGCAGCCCTCTCCCGTTCATGAGTCACCTTCGTCTGTTGCTGTCCAATTGCCCTTGGAGGCTGTGAGCATTTGGAAGAGTTGCCCTTCAGCGGGGAGCTAGATTTTGTGCCCATTGATCCCTGCCTCCAGCGCAACAACCGGGAAAGAGTGGCCTTCCCCAACATCCTCAATGTGAACCTCGAGGTGGGGTGGATGAGCATCGATAGGCTCTGAGCCCCGAACAACGATAAACTTGCCTTTGAAAGTGGTGGCGACGATGGCTTAGGATGCGCTCTTCCTTGGTGGAGCCATTTCTAATTGGTGAGGCTTTTTGAAAAAGGTTGGAAAAGAGAAGAAATCTTCAGTATGGATTCAAGATCTCAATGAAAGCACCAAAATATAGAGGTAAATTCCTGAAAATTTTATCTACACTTAAATTGTAAACGAAAATGTAAATCGAACGCAAACACCAGAGAATTACGTGAAAAACTCAAGGAGGAAAAATCACGAAACAAAGAGAAAGAGAGATTCTATTAATTCAAAGAGATTACAAGGAGTTCTCAATACTCTTTTACAAGTTTAATTCTCTAGGATTCGACCCTTTTCAAAGGAAGAAGAGATCGGCTTTTATAGCTAAGAGTTTATGAGCTGAATTGTGGTCTCCGAGATCTCCGCCTATGGTAGCCCATGATCGTGATAACACCCCAGCTGCAATTGGTAGAGTGGTGCGTGATCTTCGGGGATCGTTGGTTGGCGAGGATAATGGCTCAGATCCACAGTTATCGCCCATCACGTGTCTAGATGTTGTAACCGTCTTGTTAGTAAGGTGGTCACGTAAGATCGGCTGGATGAGATTGAATCTAGAACCACCATGAACTGTGAGATTTGCTAGGTGTCGTGATGTCGCAGAGATCATAATTTTGACCACTACTAAGACATAGAAAGGTAGCTAGCTAGAGTCATCATTTTGAAGTCTAGCTAGTCAAACTCATAGTTTTAATGTATTGTGTCATAATTGCAACTCAATTGGGGGGAGAGGAGGTTGGGGTGGGTGGGGAGGGAGCTATCTTGGCCTGATGTGAGAGAGAGAGAGAGAGAGAGAGAGAGAGAGAGAGAGAGAGAGAGAGAGAGAGCTATCTTGGCCTGATGCTGTCGGGTCATATACTAAATACATAGGATTTAAGGCACAAATTACAAATAAAAACATATTTATATTATCCACTTAATTAACTAGTTTATTAGCAAATAGAAGGGGCATAGGTCCTTTGATTCCATGCACTGCACGTGGTTCCAGCTAGCAGGAATGCTGTTAAATCCCAAGGCTACGCGACGCTACATAAGACAAAACTCCTCGATCCAATTATTCAATTTTGATTACTCAGAGTCTTGACTCAGATCTAACTAAATAAGACTAGTCATCAACAGGTCCATTTCTTTACTCATAATTTCACGGGGAACCTCATGAGAGATGCACACATAAACACACGTACGTACTAATTTGTTAATTCAAAACCTAACTGAGACTGTTAGGCCACGTTCTTTTGAAGCAGACGCACAGTAATTACACTGTTAGCAAGGTGTATGAAACTGTATTTAAGAGACAATTCTTTTGCTGAACTTGGTTTACGTGGAATTACAGCAGCGTCTGTACTCAAGGCTCATCTTGCATGCATGGGATATGATAACTGTAAACCCTAAAGTCTAGTTAAGCTTGTATTTGGGATTAAAAAATGGCCATCAAGGCATAGTCGCCTTCGGTCTACTATTATGAGCAAATCTTTTCAGTGTCTGCATTTTTGGCTGGTGAAATGTGTCTCACCATTCATTTCTAGCCTCACACTCTAGAAGAAATTGAAGTTTTCGAATTGCAAGATTCTCACTGAAATTGTTTAGAAAATTTGAGTCATGTATTTGCTTAATGAGATGTGATTGAATAGACCCATATTTATATCACTTAATTCCTTGTACATGCATTACGTGTGCCAATTAATATATATAGTTCTTTCTATAGCAAAAGAATAACATTTTCTTCAGAAAATACTGTTATGTACGGGAAGAAAGTAGAAGTGCAACTACAGCAGTGTACACCGAAAGTTGTAATTAGAGATTTTGTTATTATAGTTTAGAGAGTTGTATGCAATTTCGTGCATTAATTCGTATAATTGATGAAATTCTAAATATCCAACTTGTTTTGTTTTGTTAACGCTGTATTGATCAGATCAAGGCTAATCAAAGTGATACACATTTTCTGTTCTACATGTATGAATAATCCTCTTACAAAAGTTATATTCAGAAAATTACACACAAGAAATATGTCACATAAACAGAAAAAGCAATATTTGAAGACATATCATTTTTGCATGATTCACTACAGCTAGGTTCCCACGATCTAAAGGTACAGAAAGAGCTTACTTTTTCATAAATATAAATATATAAGATCTGGTCTCGCTAATTAATAGAAAATATCTGACCAAAGTATATGCTTTCCTATCCTTAGCTTGGTTGTAGAAAAGTTAGGTACTTTATGGATTCTCTTTAATAACTTTGACACAATAAGGTACCACAAAATGCAATTAAAATTTTCAATATTGCCCCCATGGTCTTCACCATGTTCAAACATTAGTCACTTTTGGGAGCAAAAGCATGCAAATTAATGCAATAAATCTAGTGAATCTTTACTTCTTTTGATAAAAGCAGTTTGAAGTAATTCCCAACAATTAAACTTAGCATCACCAAAGCTTAACCAGCAAAAAGTTTGCCATAATAACATGAAGAAAGTAGGAAGGATTTTGAAGTTTGAACAACTAGAGAGAGAGGAAAGAAAGAGCCAGTGAATTTTTGGAAGAATGAGAAGTCGTCTATTTGTGAGCTGACTTTACTACAGAGATACAATCATAATCTAATGATGCTTTGAGAATCAACTTTCCCTAAAGTTTTCTCTTTATCTCATGTGTATTTTGGAGCCTAGTTTGCATACTCTTATAGCCTACAGAATATTCTTTCAGTGCCCAAGGGCCTATAAAATTAATTAATTAAAATTAGCAGCTCAAATTCCCACATCTTTCCCGACATCAGATTCCTTTACAGGCCCCAAAAATTACTGCTCCTGAGACGAATCTTGGTCTGAAGATTTGTGGGGAAAAAATTCAATGCAGAGGACTTGGGAAAAATAAAGCCTTTGTCACCAAGATTATGTTTGTTTCTTTTGGCTTGTTTTGAGTGGGGAGTAACTGGTTGCTATTATTTAACAAATGATACTGTTAATTTGGAAGGAACCAGGGCCCCAAAGATTTTGTTTTCTAAAGTCCTAAGAGACGAAGCTTTTCCTCATGAAAATATCCACTTTTGCAAAGAATACACTTTATTCCTTTGTAGATTCTTTGATGAGTGAGAACACTGATTTATGCTAAGTACCCACCAAGTTAGTGTTCACGGAAAGGTAGAGAAAAGGATATAGTTTAAGGATATATACGCTAAAGATATGAACTATCACTACAACATAAACGGGCTTCTACGTCGCCCATTTTACGTCGGTTTGAGTCGCAAACCGACGTGCATCAGGCGGTGACAATTTTAAATTTGATGAAAAAATACACAATTTTGCCTTTATATCTTTTATGACTATCATTAAAATAATCACCATAATATATTAGTTTTACGGCGGTTATTTGAAGAACTGTCATAAAAGCTCAAAAGGCTGTGGCATTTTTGAATGTAGAAAAATACAAAAATTTACCCTTCAACTTCTCACGACGGTTATTTAAAATAACCTACGTAAGTTCTAAAAAGAACTGTCATAAAAATACATTTTGTAAATTAAAAACAAATTGATTTATCGGCCACATAAGCAATGCACAGCTCAACACTGTTGGACTCTTTGTTTTATGCTTTTATATCAGCTCCATCTTTATCTCCCCCCTCGTTCTTGGAACCGAAAGAATGATCTTCGATCAAGGCAAATTCATCAAGGCGGCTGCACGGTCGATTACTTCTTTGAACTGCTCTTCCTCGCTCCGAGATATGCAAGAGGGACTTCTCAAAGTAATTTTTGGTCTGGGGGCTCTGTCCCCCAGCCCATGGGGGTCTCTTTGTCCCTTCCAACCCTCACAACGACTTAACCGCGCAGGTCGATCCACGTAATGACTCTATGTAGGACGATAAAATGTCAAGGCAATAACTTGACTAAGTTAAAAAAAACTCCATCTTGTAGATCTTCTCCCCACAGTTCGACCCTCTCTTCCCTCATTCATCAACATGAGTTCAATCTTCGATATTCGATCTTTGATCCAAAATATGCAATTCGGTCTTTGATCAAAGCGAGTTCATCTATCTCTGCGAGTTCATAAATTGTTTGATGAATTAGAATTTTGGGGCTGATTATGATATTTTGTTGGAAGAAGAAGAAGGATATGATTTCGAACTATGAGGCTGATTATGATATTTATTTGATCTGATTTAGATCTATCTGCAACTAAGGATCATCAGATGGAGGGAAGAGGAGGACGAGGGGATCGCTAACGGGAATGGACGAGTAGGACGAAGAGGGGATCACATTAAAATTAAAAAAAAAAAATTTCAAATTGAGGCTTTTCCACGGCAGTTTTAAATTGTCGTTGTTGCCTCTCAGCTTACAATGTCGCCCTGATAGACAGCGGTATTTACCCTCCGTCGTTATTATTTAATGGTAGCTTTAAACTATCGCGGAAGCCCATTTTCTTTTGTAGTGTATAAAAAATCGCATGTGTTAGGGTTGTTCATTGGTCGGGTTTAAACCCGAACTCACTTAAAAATTAGGATTTTATGATAGTCTAAAACTGCTCGAACCTGAACTGACCATTTGATTAGAATTTTATTTTATATATATATATATATATATATATATATATATATATATATATATATATATATATATATATATATATATATATATATATATATATATATATATATGAGAAAACGGGAAATCAGCTGACATGGGAGAGACTCCCTCCTATTTTCGCTGATGTGACAAAATCTCAGCCCCAAATTGAGGGTTGAGTAATAGTAAGTGAGAGAGTGATTAATTTTGCAAAAAAAAAAAAACCCACTTTTCAATAGAGAATCAATTAATGCAGTTGTCAATTGTCTCCTCTCTCTTTTCCATCCTTTCTCAATTCCCAATCCACCCTTACTTTCTTCTTCCCCTCCTCTCTCTGTTGTCGCCACCCTGGCCCTCTCTCTCTCTCTCTCTCTCTCTCTCTCTCTCTCACACACACACACACACACGGGTGCACATGCACCCATCTCCGCCCTCGCTTAACCTCTCTCTCTAATCTCTCTCGCTCTCGAACTCTATCCTGAACCCATCCGCTGCCCTCGCTACCCGCCCCTCAGCTCTTCTTAGGGATTTTATTAACTAGGATGTCTCTAATCTCTTGAAGGTGATCAAGGATGAGCTCAAACCTCTTTTCATTCAAATGGGGACAATAACCACACAAGCAAATAGGTGACTATTATCATAGTGAAAAATATGTATCTACTTCAACTATAATTTAATGATACTGATTCGTTGTATGAATTATTACTAACAGGGACTGAAGGAGGAAGTGATAATACCTGGACCACTACTCTAAAGTTAAATTTCTTTTTTCTTCCACTAGTTTTAGTTATGAATTTTAGTTTGTGTTATTTTTAGTACTCTAACTCTTATTTTATCAGTTATAAAAGGAGATCGAGCATCATAATTTTTCTACAAACAAAGAATTGAGTCGATAATACTTGTTCAAAAAAAGATTCTTCTCAATAAACTGCTAATTATACCACCCCTTGAAGCTGTTGGATGTGTATTTGATTTTGAAGGGAAAACTTAAGTTTCCCTCTATTTTCCTTTGGTGTTTGTCCCACATTGAATAGGCCAAAGAAGTTTGAGTGGTATATATAACAACTCTTCCGAAGCCGATAGTTATGAGTGTTAGGCCATGGGCCACCTTTTCACACACGCGCGTGTAGTTCACCTATAAGGGGGTGAATAGGTAAATGTGCTAATCAAATGCTAAACAACGCGGAATTAAAACTTATTATGCAAATTAAAACTATCACACAATATATAACCAAAGAGTGAAGCTGAATTTCCAGTGAAGAGCTCTAAGCTTCTCCTCAAGATTCCTCTAGACTAAGAGTTGAGGTGCAACTATAACTCTCTTGGTAAAATACAATTGTGAGCACACAAACAATATCAAGCATGTGAAAATATGAACAATATGAGAGCATGCAAGATATCAAACAATCCCAAGCATGTATATTTTTTTAGCACAAGCAATATCAAGCATGGAATAGATGAGCACAAATATAATAAGCATGCAAGATATAAACACAAGTGAGTTGAAAGAGAGATGAGCAAATCACAGACATGGTAGAATTATTTTGAGGTTTGAGCCACTTACTCTACGTCCCTACCTTCACCGCAATGAATAATTTTCTCTAAAATGATCCTGCAAGATCACTTGTGTCGCAACACCTACAACGAGCTCCCTCAAGAACTCTTGGACTCCCAAGTCCCTCACTTGTTCCCGCAAGAACAACACACAACACAAATCCGCAAGTTCGCCAAGGCCGTTGATTGTGTACGCGCATTACACATTTTGAGTCACTTATGTCATATTTTCTCATTTATTTTTAAATAAAACTCTACTTTTTAATGTATTTTTCATGTTAAGTGGTAGCAGTGCAATTAATGAAGAACATGAAGAGATTAATAAATTTATCCAATTAAATTCAAATAATTCAAAAGATCAAGCAAATTAAGGGAGTAAATTCAAATCCAAGAAGCTATTTTATCTGAAAATTGGATATATAAGATAAGATAATATCATCTAATTTTAAAAAAAAAATAGATTGTTTGAAACCCTATCGGTTTCTTTAAAGATAAATGGATATCTTATCAATTCTAAAAGACAAACTGAAAATCTAAGAGGATAAATGGATGAGAGAAGATCAACAGATGAGATGAAGCAATCTAAATTCGCATTCACACTGGATATATTTTAGTATTTTAATGATAACTTTCTCTACCGAAATTCAAATCTGATGATTCAAGATGATCCAGAAAGAAAACTTAAAGAGTTATAATTCGTATGTCGATCACTCTTTTCAAATCAGTCATTTGGTAAGTCATATTCAGAAATCAACATGATAACAAGTTGCAGATCCAAATTGAATTTTTACAAAAAATTAAAGTTGGAGATAAAGAGAGGATTCAAATTCAGAAATAGTCAGCTCTCCTATCTTCATACATTTCCTATCCCTTTGGTTTTCTCTTATAAATACCTTCATACTTCCAAGGCAGAAAGGGCACTATCTCAGAGAGAGAGAAAGCTTTAGTTCAGGTTTTTCTTTTCTTTTCTTCAATGTAATTTTTATTTTTTATTTTCTTTTAAATTAGAGAGAGTTACATGATTAAAAGAGAGGAAGAGTTATTGTAGCATGACACTATATAATCTTTTCTTCAAGAAGCTTATATTAAAGGTGACAATTAATTGAGGTTTCTCACTTTTCTTCATCGTACTCAATCTGGCCAAGCACTGCTTTCATTTACTTCTTTTTACTACTTTGTTTTTTTGCTTTATACTACTTCACATATAATTAAGGTATGTTAATCTACAATAGAGATAAATCTTCTTCTTTTATCTCTTTTTTATTTTTCTTTCTTAGTTTAATTTAACAGTTTTTAATTAAAACTTTCTCTTTTAATTCCTTTTCTTTGAACTTGTTTTTCTTTCTTTTGAATTAACAAAGCCATCTTAAATACTCTTCTTTAATCTCTTTTTATTTTTTTTTTTGTACCGACACTTTTCTTTATCTCTTTTTTTTCCTTTCTTTTATAAATAAAATAACAACAATAGCACCATCTCTTCTTCTACCATCTCCTTCTTAACTTTAGTTAATTATTTTTGTTTTCTTTTTATAAAACTGAGAAGATAAGTATTAACTAGTTTCAGTAAAATAAAAGAAAAAACTTACTTAATTACTTTCATCGCCGTCTCTTCCTGAGGATCGCGACCCGTTAACTTTAAGCTACATGGTAGAATTAAGGACCCAACACTATTCCTAAAATTCTGTATTTTTTTGTGCAGGTCAGAATCGATCGACATAATTTTGACGCCGTTGCCAGGGACGAATGGTAAGTTTTATTTTCTTTTTAATTTACTTTAACAATTTAATCTCCTTTTCTTCTCTGTTTTTGTGTATAGGGGCTAATTTTAGAAAACTAGAAACTGTAGTGAAAATATTGCTACTCTGTACCTCTGTCCAAGAAGACAGAGCATCAGAGCCCACAACTGTGGTGAACTACTAACTGTAGTTTCTTACAGATTGCTTGATTTTCAGAAATTTAAACTCTTTGCAGTTATTAATTTATCTGTTTAACTCACTCTCTATATGCTTCTAATCAACAATAACTTGTTGCTTTGTAAATGCTAAAAAATGTTTAGACTCTTGCATTTTAGGACATCTGTCTATTTCGTTTCTTTACATTACTGTTGAAGAGTGCTGAGCAAAATTATGCGTGCATTGCATATAGTTTAAGAAACATATTTTGAGTGATCCATATTGCTTGAGTGTTACTTTTTTGTTTTATACTTGTACACTATACTAAAAATATTAAAGGAATATCCTTAAACAAGAAAAGATGGGGAAATCATTACCCTTCCTTACCCACTAACCATCTCCTCACTCACTAACCCAGCCTAACTTAAAATTGAGTAGACATTGGCCCTAGGGACATCTCGGACTCAAATAGGGATTGACCTAAGGGGAAATTGTTAGAAGTTGACTCTTACTAAATCGGTATCAAAGGTTGGGTACTGAGGGGCGAAACCCCGAAGGCTGCTAGTTTGGTATAATTAGGCCCGTCGCTTTAAGCGCGGTTACCTCCCACCAATCTTACCCCTACCTGGCCGATTAACTTGTGGTCAGGTTCTGCGATATGCTTTCTGTGAATAATTAACAGTTAGAACTCGTCTAAGTCTAAGCTCTACCTAGCATATGCCAGAGTCTTTTTATTTTTGTTTGTTCTTGTGAAAATGAATTTTAATTACAATTATTCTGATTATAACACAAATCCATATCACCCCAACCTCTTTCAATTCGGATATTACCAACCCGGCATTACATAACTTTAACCAACCAAGTATGGCAGGTTGGTCTTATCCGAACCAATATATGCCCCAATCCCAGTTTTTGAACAAGAATAGGACAATCATCATCACTCTTCACCGAGTCAGTGAGGATACAACTCCTCCGAGTCTTACTATCATCATCCTTACCCACAAACATCTTTATATACTCTATCAAGACCAATTTATAAAAGAAAAAATCTTCTTTAGAAAAGATTTTCGAAACCTTCCTTGAGTCCATATGATAACTATAAATCATAGCGAACTCAGTTCTTCCAAACAATTCCCAAATCCAATATCCTTACTCTAATTTTCAAGTCCAACCACAACAAGAAGAACATGTAGACTTCGAAGGAAGTATGGAATCCATGATTTCAAGTGAGAATCCCTTTACCACCCTGCATCGATATCATAGAAGCAAGACTTAGTTGATTGAAAACATATATAGGAATGAAAAAATTCTCCCTACCCAATCCTTGACTATTCCCGATACTTCAACCATATTAATGGAAACCAAGAATCATGGTATTTTAAGGAGTATGACCAAGATTCAATTCCACTACAAAAACTTTGAACTTGACCGATACTAACCCATTGACAAATTGACAAGTTTTCATTTTAGTGAGATTGAACTTGAAGATGAATGTAATACAGATTTTCAATGTTGTGTTCAGTTTCACTTTTTGAATCTAAACTGACTTCAATATCCTTACCCAATTTGGACCTAATTCTGAAGCCAACACTGATTTCTATCTTTATAGATCTTGAACATGAACAATCTATTTTGGATAGTCACATTCCAATATTGAGAAATGAATGTGAACTTGAATTCTATGATTTGGACCAAACTCATGAGCAAACTCTGACTCTTGAACCTAAATTTGATTTGAGTATTATTCCCGAGCCAGTATCGGTTCCTATTTCTTTCATTGTTGAGCCCAAATCATCCATTCCACAAAATCACATTCCATTGTTGGATAAAGGTTTAGATCAATATGACTCCGTGATGATATCCCAAGACTGATCATATAATCGAGAAAATTTTCATATTAGGATCTTACATGATCCTATTCATATTGGAGAGTATAAAAATGTTAATAGAAAAGAGGTTATGAAAAGTGAGTTCTATGAAAATTCACAGTATCTAGATTGGACAGAAACGCTTGGCCTAATGAGACCACCTGCGGAAACACCATCTTGAGGTGACAATTTTCCTTCCCTTTCTCCTTTTTCATGTATTATTGCATTTCATTTATACATTGAGGACAATGCATGAGTTAGGTGCGAGGAAGGTTTACTAACGTACTAACTTTACTAATTTAAAAAAAAACTCCTTTCTTAAAAACTTATTGAAAATGAAAATAATACTTTGACTTATTTTTGTAAGAAATTAAGTTAATTTTAAGGAGGATCATAATTAGGATTTCTTATACTTGATAAAAATAAAATTATTTGTTGATTTTGAGGTTAGGAAGAAAATTGAAAAAGTAATTTAGTCTTGATTTTTACCTTAATGAGATATACACACTTTATACACTTAAACACTTAGGGTTCTAAAACAAAGATTCTTATGCCTTATAAAAGAAATAAAAAAAATTATTATATAAAAATCCTCTGATTAAGCTAAGTATTTGTGCCTCATAAAGCATAAGTATTCATGCCTAAAAGCGGTCCATGTAATAAATAAAGCCTTAGTTTTGTGGCCTTGTTTGCTCGAGTCCTATGTCTTTGGGTGTTTTCTCGCCCGGTACCCTAAAACTGTCCGATTTGGAGTCACCGACTAAGGCTCGTTACATGGGAAAATTAGAAAGCTTAAAAGAGCTAAGAGATATTACCACCATAAATAAAAATATATATATAATAAAAATAATAAGGCATAAGAGTTAGAGTTGAAGAATCTCAAGTCAAATTTTCACGGTCACAAGGTGCATATGACTTAGGGTAAAATAATAGATTAGATGAAAAATATAATTTTAATCCTTACCTTAATTGAAAAAAAGTTGTTGAATGGAGACTAAGTTTAGGAATAATTAAGTTTTGATAAGCTTATGACTTATAGATTACTTGAATTTTACATTAATATTTCAAATATTTTTTCTTTCAAAAATACTAATACTTTGTTTTTCTTTCTTTATGGATTTTGTGGGTGCAATCTACTGAAAACCCTCATAAGACAAAACTCATCCTCTGGGGCTAACTTAGAGGTTTAACGGCTTGTTGCACATGCTAAATGCAATCGTGATTCCTACGAAAGTGAGTTAATGTTAGGTCAAATTTATTTTTCTTTTCTTTTTGTTTTGTTCGAGGACGAGCAAAATATAAGTGTAGGGGTGTGATTGTGTACGCGCATTGCACTTTTGAGTCACTTATGTCACATTTTCTTCATTTATTTTTAAATAAACTCTGCTTTTTAATATATTTTTCAAGCTCAGTGGTATGCAGTGTAATTAACGAAAAAAAATGGAGAGATTGATAGATTTATCCAATTAAATCCAAATAATTCAAAAGATTAAGCAAATTAAGGGGGTCAATTCAAATCCAAAGGTTTTAGAAGCTATTTTATCTGAAAACTAGATATATCAGATAAGATAATATCATATAATTTCAAGAGAAAAATGAATTATTTAAAAACTCTATCAGTTTCGCTGAAGATAAATGGATATCTTATTAATTCTACAAGACAAAGTGAAAATCCAAGAGAAAAAATGGATAGAGAGAAGATCAACGGATGAGATAAAACAATTTAAATTCAGATTCAAACTGCATACATTTTAGTATTTTAATCATAACTTTCGCTACTGGAACTCAAATCTAATAATTCAAGATGACCCAGAAAGAAAACATAAAGGGCTATAATTATTATGTTGATCACTCTTTTCAAGTCGGTTGTTTGATAAGTCATAGTCAGCAATCAACACGATACCACGCTGCAGATCAGAATTGAATTTCTACATAAAATTTTTGATAAATCAAATCAAGTTTGGAGATAAAGGTAGGAATCAAATTCAGAAATAGCCATCTCTTCTATCTTTATATGCTTTTTATCCCTCTGATTTTCTTCTATAAATACCCTCATACCTCGAAGGCAGAAAGGGCACCATCTCAAAGAGAGCTTTAGTTTAGATTTTCTTTTCTTTTCTTCAATGTAATTTTTATTTTTTTATTTTCTTTTGGGTTAGAGAGAGTTACATGATTAAAAGAAAGAAAGAGTTATTATAGAGTGACACTATGTAATCTTTTTTCAAAAAGCTTATATTGAAGGTGACAATCAATGGAGATTTCTTATTTTTTTCAACCAATCTGAACATGCGTTTGATTTGTTGGGGGGCTGTTAGTAACGGGTAGCACTCTGTGCCTATAAAAAGAGCTTATCCCTATTCATTCTCAGAGATAGACAAAATAGAAATCTGAGATTTACAACTAAATTTTTTTCTCCCACTATCATATTTCTTCAAATTTTATTTTAATTTTTTGGGCAATAGTCCCCTGTATGAGCAAGAGGCTCTGCCTACTGTCCTAGGTCGATGCTGGTGATTTCGGGAGATTTGTTTTACTGTACTGAACAAAACTGAATCAATATCTAGACAAGGAGACAGACTTTTGATCCTTTAGGGCAGCGACTACGCGATTGAATTCTCCAGCCCAGATAATTCTATATTTATATTCAATTTTGATTTTTTATAGCAGCATGCCAGAAAGTTAATTTAATTTGTTCTGCATGTTTTAGAAATAGCACAGTTTCAACCAACAGTCAAAATATTATTTAATAGTTATTTCTTATTTTTCATTCAATAATTGTTTCCAGCTATTTGATTAAGATAAGATTGCAAAATTATGTGATATAATTTGTTTCTACATTGCATGAATATATATATACTTCACTACCTGCATGCTATAAATTATTTTGATACATGCCTTGCATTGTCTAAATTTCTTTTATCTATTCATGCTAGATTAGTCTAAAAGTTAACTTGAAATAAGTGCTTAAATTTTGAAAGTGTGACTTTATTATCTAGATTGCTTACTGCTCTTTATTTCTAGTTGTAATTATTTTATCTTGCTCGATCACTTGTCACATTATCCTATAAGAGTTTTTGTTTAAAAGTTACCTACTTAAACTAAAATTTGACATCCTCAATTACTTAGAGTACAAAATTCAATAACTCCATCCTATTACTATGGCCAACCTTGATCATTTTAAGAGTGTAAAACATAAGAAATCCTCTGGAACATATTCTAAGAGGTGGGCAAACCAGATAAAGTACTAGTTGACCACTTTAGGACTAATTTCAGCCATTGATAATCCAATTCCTGTACCTTCTCCTAAGCCATCACCTGCCAAATCATCATTTGTTATATTCCTCGTTTAACTCCTTCCTCTTTCATTTATTTGAAACTTGATGAGATTGACTATCATTATCCCCATAAGATTTGTAGTGCACTCTCTGATAGTCTATATGACATTATTATGAATATAAGAGTGCCAAAGAATCGTGCACAACACTTGAGGAAGAATATGACATCGATGATTTCATGTTGAAATCAAAAGATTCACCTCCTTCTCCTTCAATAATTTCATGATGTCTGACAACAAACCTATCAATGATCAACTTTATAAATTTTAAGATTTTATCCGACACCTTTAATCGAGAGAGAGCCTGACGATTACAAGGTGTTATGTCTCATTGATAACTCTCTCCTTCATGGTCAACCTTTGCTAGAGACTTCCGTCACAAGCAATGTGACATTTCCCTATTCAAGCCCTTAAAATGATTCACATAAAAGACCAGCATAAGCAAAACTTCAAACCCAAGTCTGAATTAAAGCCAAAGTCAACTTGGTGGAATATAAGTCTACGCGCAAATTCCTGAATCCCAAGGGCAAAAATTCAAGAACCCAATCACTTTTATTTTTCTCCTCATGCAAACTCTTCTTCTTTCAAACCTTCGTAATCTTTATCCTTCGAACCAAAACCTCTGGCCAGAAGACCGATGAAAGATTCTGCTACATCTGCGAGAAAATCAATCACTTGGCACCTCAATGTTTCAACCGGAAGACGGAAGCAGTCAAGGCTCGCTCTAGAGGAAACAGAAGAAATGGCGGACATAGAGTCAATATGGTGGAACTTAACTCTAATTCTTTTATTTTAGATTCCTCTCTTCCTATTGTCAACTCTATTACTTTCTCCTCGGACTGGTGGTTAGACTCAGGAACCAATATTCATATCTGCATTGATTGCTCCTGCTTTAAATCCTATCAGGAACAACATGGAGGAAGCGTGAGCCTGACAAATGACTCCATTAGAGAGATAGAGGGAACTGGACGCATTGATCTCAGAATGATCTCTGAAAAAATTCTGACTTTTCAAGACATTTTGCATATACCCACACTTTAGAGAAATCTGATCAGTGAATCTTCTCTTCTTAGAGCTGGCTACAAGATTGTGAAAGAATCCAATAATTTTGTAATCTTCAATTCAAATATTTTCTTTGGAAAGGGTTTTGTTTATGATAACCTTTTCTGACCCAATGTAATCAATCCTTCCGATAATAAATTCACTATTACTGTTGCCTTGAACATTTAATCTTCTGATATCTAGCATGGTAAATTGAGACATGTCAATTTCAACTCTATCAAGAAAATGATTAGCTTGAATCTCAATCCTAAATCTTTGTTTTGACTCATCTTCTAGATGTAAAATATATGTTCAAGGCAAGCATGTCCGAACACCTTTTTCATTCTATCTCAAGAAATTTTTGAACCCCTCGAGCTTATTCAGTGATGTATGTGACTCAAGTAGAGTTCTCACCTGTGATGGTAGAAGATATTTTGTGACATTCATTGATGACTACTCCAAATTCTGTTACACCTATCTTCTCAAATCTAAGGATGAAGCTTTCGATTGGTTCAAAGTGTATAAAATCGAAGCTGATAATCAACTTGAGAGGAAGATCAAAATCCTAAGATTTGATTGTGGGGGAGTATACCTCAAATGATATGTTAGGATTCTACCAAGAGCACTGTATTATTCATGAGATAAATGCTCCTTACACACCTCAATCCAATGGTGTAGCTGAACGAAAGAACAGAACACTGATGGACATCATAAATGCATGTTACTCAGCTTAAGTGCACTCGAAAACTTTTAGAGAGAAGCTTTCCTTTCATCCTGTTTAATTCTCAGTAGGCCTCCCCAAAGATACTTTGACATTACTCCCTATGAACGTTGAAAAGGGAGAACACCTAACATCCAATTCTTCAAAGTCTGGGGTTATCTGGCTAAGATTTTAATAACTGAACCAAAGACAAGGAAAATTGACCCCAAGTTTGTTGATATTATCTTTATCAAATATGCACTTGATAGCAATGTTAACTAATTCCTAATGGTTTACTCTGAGATCAGTGAAATATCCAACAACACCATCATTGAAGTTAGAGATATTGTCTATTTTGAAAACATCTTTCCTTTCAAATCAAGAATCCCTAGTGATCCTACCTCTACTCCTTCTATCTCTGATATTCTTTCCTCTAGTTCTGCTCCTACTTCTGATATTGAACCTAGAAGGAGCAAAAGAAGTAGGACTCTCACATCCTTCGGTGAAGACTTCTTTACCTATTTTGTAGAAGGTGATTCTAATCCTTTAAGGAAGCAATGGACTCTTTGAATATCCTTTCTGAAAAAAAGCCATTGAAAGTGAGATCAAGTCCATGATGGAGAACAACACTTGAATTCTTTCTGACCTTCCTCCAGGATGTAAATTTGTAAGTTGTAAATGAATTTTAAGAAGAAACTCTGACATGATGGCACTATGGAATACAAAGCCAGATTAATTGTTAAGAATTTTACCAAACAAAAAGGGTATTGACTTCTTTGACACATATTCTCATTATTTTTGCACTTGCATCAATTCATAACATGTTCATACATCAAATGAATATCAAGACTGCTTTCCTGAATTGCGATCTCAAAGAAGAGATTTATATGAACCAGCCAGAAGAATTCATAGCCAAGGGACAAAAAATAAAGTGTGCAAACTTGTGAAGTTATTGTATGTACTTAAACAAGCACCTAAATAATAACAAAAAAAAATTTAATAAAATTGTTGCATAATTTGGATTACTGTCTATGAACATGACAAATGCATTTATTTTAAGAACTTTGATAAGGATTATATCATTCTTTGTCTATATGTAGACGATATTATTATTCTTGGAACTTCTTTTGATGCAATCCAAAGGGTAAAGGATTATCTCTCCCTAAACTTTGACATGAAAGATCTAGGTCCTCCTGATATGATATTGGGAATGAAGATATGTAGAATTTTCATTGAATCTATCTCATAGCATTGAAAGAATGCTTCACAAGTTTGATTTTGATAACTCTAAATCTCCTTTTATACCCTATGATTCTTCAATCGCCTTTAAGTAAAATATGGGGAGCATGTGTCCCAACTAGAATACTCTCAATTAAAAGGTTCACTTCTCTACAATTCCAATAGGATTAGGCTTGATATCTCTTATGTAATAGGTAGATTAAGTAGATACACTGTTAATTTTAGTAGAGAACACTAGACTACACTAGAGAGTTTTTAAATATCTTAAAGGCATAATTGGCTATTGTTTGACTTACACTGGATATCCTGATGTCATAAAAGGGTATAGTAATGCCATCTGGGTCACTAGCTCTCACAGTGTTAAATCTACTACCGGATATGCATTTATGTTCGATTGTGCTGCTGTGTCCTAAAAATTCTGTAAACAAACAATGATTACTAGGAGCACCATGGAATCTGAGTTCATTTCTCTGGACATTACTTGCTTGGAAGCTGAATGCTTATAGGATCTTCTGTCTGAATTCTAGATCATGCCTAGACCCATACTTTCAATTTCAGTTCATACTGATTCGAGATCCAGCATTGAGATTTTAAAGAAAGAGAATAATAAGAACATGAACAGATATATTCAGATCAGACTTAAGTTTGGACAGCGCCTATTGGGCAAACTTGTGATTATGAACTTTGTAAAATCTAAGAAGAATTTTGCTGACCAATTAACTAAGGGTCTTTCTAGTAATATGGTCCTAAAATGATTGAAGAAGATGGGGGTTAAGCTCATAGTAAAGTTCACTGACAGCGAGAACCCAACCTACATGATCGGGAGCTAGTTCAGTAAAAGAGGTTCAATGTGACAGTAACAAGCTAGATTGGTGATACTCGTGTGGAGCATCGACCCGAATATATTTATATCTTATATGTAGCACTATAGCCACTGATCGAGGCGAAACCAATACAGAAAAGTAAAGTTTAGAAATGAATTAAAAATGTGCTATGTTTCTTAATGTTACCGCTATAACAAGTGGCTATGCAGGTCGTGATCCACAAGGAGGGACTACGATAGAAGCGTTTAATAATTCTTTCTAAGTAATTAGAACCAGTTAAAATATTTTTTCTTAGTTTTTAAGGAAAAGAAGAGAAAAGAGTTAAGTTAGAAGAACATGTTGTTTTAATTAAAAGGAAAATTAAGTTGAAAGAAAGGATCAAAAAGAATAAAGAAAGAGTTGGTTTTAAAAGTGTTTCTAAACTATGAAGTGAAAAGAAAGGGAAAAAAAGATCTAAAGTTTACTTATTTTTTTATGCTCACCTCACCTTGGATCCTAAGCAACAACTTTTCTTGACTTGAAGGCGATCACCGCATGGAATATAAGATTATCCTTCCTCCAAGCTGACTATATTATATCATCAAAACTATAAAAAGTAGTATGAAATGATACAGAACTTACCCGTTTAGAAGTGAAATCCATCGTCATAAACTATCAGTTGCTCTTGCGAAGTCAA